>SNQJ01S0069788.1:32232-52743 GCA_010110895.2 Picea sitchensis | reverse complement strand
TAGGGTTTGCTTCCGGAATGATTCTCTGTCAAGGTTAAGGTGCTCGGGGGTGGCTTCGGCCTATGGTTGGGTGACAATAGTGATATTGTCTATGGTTAAACGAGCACATCCATCATATTCTAACATGTTGAAGGAAAGTCATGTACACCTCGAAAAACATGCAGTTCTGGTTTATACAGCAAGTCATGCTTTGTCAGGTTTGTCTGTAGTTGTATTTCTCTCAGTGGGCCATTATCCCTATCACGGGAGCCCTGATTTTAGCATAATAAAATCATTCTCAGCATTGGTTTTCCCTCCGAGGTTTTTCTAGGGATATCTACCCAAAAATATTGGTGTTTATGTGTGCTTGAATTGGCTTCCTTGTTTATGCTTTCGCTGCATGTTCAGTTGATTACTTAATTGTGCTTTAATTCAATAAGTGATTTATTTGGAATTAACTATCGGGTGTTGGGTAGGAGAAATTTCAACATGGTACATAGAGCATACCAAGGGTTGAAGTGGTAAAATCAACAGGGTATCAGAGTGGATGATCTGAGATAGAAAACTAAGTACATGATCTCAGATCCATAACAGATCCATAACCAGCAGTCGGAAATCGAAGGATGGATTTCTAGGAAACAGTTGTACAGAGGTAAAACTTGTTTTTCCAGGTGTACGCAGGTCACAGAAAGCACAGTCGTGTACATACGCGGTAGGCTTTAAGCACAGTCATGTATACGCGGGTTTCAATGGTCACGGTCCCGTACATACGCGAGTTTCAGTGATCATAGTCGCGTACATAAGCAAGATCTAGTGGTGACAGTCGCGTACAAGTCTGTACAAGTCAGTACAGGGGCATTTTTTAGCATCGGGTTATTTCCAGGGCAGGTTATCGGGTCTTAGGGATGGCAGGAACACCGTTAAGAGTTGAAGACAGATTGGATGGAGCATCCAATTTCCTCTCTTGGAACGCAAGAGTAACTTTAGCGTTTAAGGAGTATGACCTCTGGGAGTTAGTGGACAAAGTTGTTACTCCACCGACAGATCCAGCAGCTTTGGAAGCTCACAACAAGAAAGAGATCAAATCACAGAGGGTCATCTTGGATTCAGTGAAGGATCATCTAATTCCTCACTTATTCGAGAAGAAGACGGCCAAAGAGATGTTTGATGCCTTGATAGGGTTATTCCAAAGCACAAACATGAATAGGAAGATGGTCTTAAGAAATAAACTCAGATCGGTGCAGATGTCTAGATCTGATAGTGTTACCATCTATCTCATGAGGAACACATGGGTGCGTGATCAACTTGCAGCCATTGGGAAGAAAACAAAGGACGCAAAGCTTGTGAATCTGGCATTGAATGGTCTTCCCAAGTCATGGGAACCATTTGACAAAGGAGTTTGCACTAGGGAACATCTCCCAGATTGGCAGAGACTTTGGGATGATTGCATCCAGGAAGAGACTTGGGAGGAGTCTAAGAGCATCAAGCAGGGAGGTTGTGAAGAGAACTTGGCTCTTGTCAATAAGACAAGGAAGGGAAAAGGAAAGAGTTATAGCAAGAAGGGTAACAGTGATGGAGGTTCGTCACAAAAAGGAAAGAAGAAGGACTTGAGTAAAATCAAGTATTTCTCATGTCATAAGAATGGATATTATGCATCTCAGAGTCCGGAGAAGAAGAAGAAAGGTAATGGAAAGACACAGACAACAACATCAGCAAAGACGCAGCTTGATGATTTTTCAACGAAGTTTGAAAAGGATTACTCATTGGTTTCTTGCCTTTTTACCAGCACAGTTGCGAGGAGAGCATGGTTCTTGGACAGTGGTGCATCTCGTCATATGACAGAAGCACGAGAGCTATTTAGCAATCTCACAGAGAGTGACTCAAATGTTCATGTGGAGCTTGGTGATGATGCTAGGTATCTAGTGAAGGGAGAGGGAATAGTTACCTTCCAGCTCAAGTCAGGGGGTTCATTGGATGCCCAGGATGTGCTTTACGTACTAGGTTTGAAGAAGAAGTTGATTTCAGTCTCATCTACGGAGGACAAGGGTTTTGTTGTTACTTTTCAGAGAGGGAAAGTACTCACACATCTAGAGAAAGCTATCCTGAACAGTGCAATGGTCATTGGGGTTAGAGAAGGCACTTTAAACAGGTTGCAGGGAAAGCTTGTTCAGGCTTTGGTACACGACAATGACAACCTATGTGAGTTGTGGCACAGGAGGTTGGGACACCTACACTACAAGGCATTGTCGATTCTGAGGGGGATTGTTACAGGTCTTCCAGAGTTCAAAATTGAGTAGGATGGAGTGTGCAGAGGGTGTGCACTTGGCAAGAATGCCAAGGCTACTTTTCCTAGCAGCGAAAGTAGGTCCAAGGGGATCTTGGATCTTGTCCATTCAGATGTGAGTGGGCCAATGTCAGCAACATCATTACAAGGATCCTCATACTATGTGACGTTTATTGATGAGAAGCAATCTCAACTGTCAATCACGTTGGAGATTAGAAATAGATTATAACTCACGATTATAAAAGCAAGGCTAGGGTGAAGGAGGAAGACACGTGATACTTGACAGGAGTTGTGTTGAGAGAGTCAACACACAAAGTATTGGATCACGAAGGACTGTGATTCAAGATCTTGGATAGGTGGAGAAGGACTTCCATCTAGAGATTAGGTCAAGGAGAAGAGAGAATAGAGGCAACGCAGGTGGGTTTTAGTCAGAGGAAGTCACTGGAGAGTGTCGCGTCATACGGAGCTTGTCGTACAGGTTTTTTGTACATGTACACGAGTCTCAGTTGAGACAATCGCGTACATATGTGGGTTTGCTGAAGGAAATTCACACACACCTCGAAAAGTGTGCAGTTATGGTTCATACAACAAGTTAAGCTTTGTCAGGTTTGTCTGCAAATGTATTTCTCTTAGTGGGCCATTATCATTGTTACGAGAGCCCTGATTTTAGCATAATAAAATCAATCTCAGCACTAGTTTTCCCTCCGGGGTTTTTACAGGGGTATCTACCCAAAATATTGGTGTTTTTGTGTGCTTGATTTGGTTTCCTTGTTTATGCTTCCGCTACATGTTTAGTTGATTACTCTGTTGTGCTTTAATTCAATAAGTGATTTATTTGGAATTAACTGTCAGGTGTTGGGTAGGAGAAATTTCAACATGGTACATAGAACATACCAAGGGTTGAAGTGGTAAAATCAACAGAAGATGCAGAGGAGTCAGAGGAGTATGAAGACGAAGCAGAGGCACAGAGAAGGATGAAAGGAAATCAGGTCAGGAAGAGGAAAAATAAGCAAAACCAGAAGTGCAGGTCCATTTTGAACCCTCTAAATCCTTCTCTTTTGCCGAAGTCCTGAAGAAAAATACCCCCTATACCTTCCTCCTCTTACAAGGGGAAGGAAATCCAATCGGGACTGAATAGCTTATGAGGCAGAAATGAACATTCTCTTGGGACGTGAGGCAACTCTTGACTTTCCTTGATTAAAGGGGGATTATAACAAACAAGCAATAAATATGCTAATAGCTCTTTTATAATAAAATATTTTTCAGTTTCAGTTTAAAAACAAACAAACATTGCACTAAATCTAGACGGTGCATGGGGTGTATTGAATATAGACACTTGCATAAACCCATATAAACACAGGTTTGATATGCACCTCAAGCTCGAGAATGCATATCTCGGCTTCACAATAATGGCTAAATCACATCAAATAATAAAATTTGAGAGATGCCCGCGTTTACATGGGTTTGTGTTAGTAAACAACTTCATTCAAATGAAATCATTGTTTCATATTTTTGACACCAATATCATCAATTTCTGAAATACAAAAGCCAATCACTGAAATACTGAGATGGCAAAAAATTGACTACTCACCTGGGAGATCGCCTAATGGCTTTTCGGCAGAAGAAGAGCAGGCCAACCCCATTTGACGATGTGGTTTCTGGTCCTTGGCCCGCCTACTATTCCAGGAATACAATTTCCTAATTACACCAATTGAGGAAGGCGGCCTAGCTTCAGATCCACAATAATCTTGAACAAGAATTTGATGTGTTGTCCTGAAAGGATTCGTTCTTCGCACAATTTTGAAGGAGTACGAATCTAAATAACACTTGGAGATGGTATTTATCACCGACCGGTGCATGGAATCAGACGAGAGAAGGCAAGGGGACAAGCTACCAGCACGAGTAGTAGATATCATCGTGACGGTTTTTCAATTCGAGCTTTGGAGAGAGAATAGATAGATTAGGCTGAAGCGGGACCCCGTTTATTCAAAAAGAAGACATGTCAATGGATAAATTCGTAGGGATACCTGCATCCACGTGCCCTCTTTAACCACACAAACAATAACAATTTAAATAAATTTAATTTCAATTTTTTCCAATTAAATCAAATAAAATATTTTAAAATAATAATTCATTGTAATATTAATTATAAATAACTATCTCGAATGGGGTGTTTACGGACTCAACAGGCGCACAGCCAGAGGGGAGGACACCTGGCCAAGTCTCCTGCCACCTAGAGCTAGCACATGTGCACCCTCCCTCTACCATCACATCATGATTTTAAAGTCTTGGTCGTCGCTCCTCGGCTTTCACTCGCTTTCGGCTTGGTGTTATTACTTGGCGACTCAGTTCGTGGGAATTTTAATGGGGATGGGTTGGACGAAGTCACAGTCCCATCACTCATCCTGCCATGCTGGTTTTAGGCCTGATTCATGGAGCGCCAAGGCTCATTCGATCCCTTGGCCTCCAAAGTCACGGCCTCCACCGGATTTTGGTGTCATCCTTCTCCTCTGGCTCGGGCTTTTGCAGTGCTCCTGGCCCTCGGCACCCAGCATCTCTCCACTAATTATCCAGTGTCGCTGCATCCGACTGGTCTTGCGCGCGTCGAGCAACCACTCTCACTTTCCTCACGTGTTCCATATCTGGCTTCAGGTGGCTATTCTTATGCCTCGACTCAGGGGCAAGTCGAAGAGGGGAGCAGCCCGATATGTGGCCATAGGAAGGGCAGCGAGAGGGCGTGGCTCTCCTCCAAAAACTGAGTTCGCTTCCACCTCGACGTCTATTGTTGCTCCCACTCCTGCTTTGCCTACTCGAGACAACACTCCGGACCTATCCCCGTTGTCGAATCCCTTTGTTTGTCGAGTCGAATGGTTCGACAGTCTCAAAAACTCCCTCGGCTTCGCTCCCAGGCTTAGTTCGTCTCCCCCGCCCCCTCGCCACCCTCCACCTCCTCCTCCTCCATCTCCACCTCTTTTCACCTCCACTGCCCTCGTTCCTTCAGCTCCTTCCTCCGACTCCCCCACTTCCTCCTTTGACTCTCCACTTCCTCCTCCGCTCTCTTCAGCTTACTCCCGCTGTGCAGAAAGGGTTGCTCTCGAGGAGTCCCTGGATGACATCAAGTGTGGAATCAAGGACATCAAGGCCGTCATCAACGAAATGCAACACAAGGAAGTAGAGCGATGGCGTCGTGTGGACCTTCTGATGGCTTTCCTTAAGGACCTCATGCAGGCTATCTCAGACAAAGATAAGCTCGGCAGAGACACCATGCATGTGCATCAGGCTTCCTCGAGGCAAAGGTTCGACCCTGGCATTGGATAATTCCTTCTCCCTCAGGTTTCTTATTTTCTATGTTTTCAGTTAGTATACTTCATAAGTTTTTTGCCTTGTGCGGCCACTCAGTTTTAGGAATTTTGGTCTTAGCAAACGACCAGTCTCTTGGGTTTGGTCTGTTTCAGTCTAGAATTCAGAATCTCTGCCCTGCGTGGCACTATAGATCTCTATCTCTCACCGGTATGCAAATTTTGCATGAACACTTTGAATTTTCAATCATGTGGCAACATTGGTTTTCCACCAGGGCAATGCTATCATAACCGCCTATAATAACTTGACAGTTGTAATCTTTCTACTTCACGAATTTTAATATAATTCCTAACTTACAAAAAAAAATTATAAATAACTAAAAGATAAAATAATTTTGAAACTTAATAAAAAATTGAAAAAAATAATTACAATATTAGTCTACAAATAAATGGCAACACATAATAAAAACTCTTTACATTAATAATAAAACAATTATTAAAAAATTGTGATTACATAAAGATGTATAACTCAAGAGAGTGATTTGCAAGGAAGGACTTAGATAGGCCTATTTCCAACTTCTCATAATTAAATTAAATTAAATGTTTTAAAGTAATAATTATGTGTATTAATATAAAGATTAAAATATTATTAATTATTAATAAAGAATTGATTATGTCTAATTATACATTGAAATCTTTAAAATAAATTAAAATTTTAAAAAATAACAATATTTATATAAACTAAAATAAAATGAAATTTAAAAAAATAACAAATAATTATTTATAAATATGAGAATGCACTCGTACCACCGTGTACTAGTATGAATCACAAAATAAAATAGATACATATAATCAAACTTCCATGTATAAAAAAATAAAAATATATTAAATGAAAAATTCTGCAAATTTGGTAGGGTTGTATTACCATGAACCAAAAACAATGTAATTCTTACCAAGTCAAATTGATAATTTTTAGATATTAAATTTCCCTTCCACAACTTTTCCTAATTAAATTAAATTAAATGTTTTAAAGTAATAATTATGTGTATTAATATAAAGATCTAGATGTTATTCACTATTAATAAAGAATTGATTATATCATAAGTAATGATGATGATGATTAACGTCTATTAGGATCGAATTGGTCTATCGGACTTTAAGAGGGTAAGTAATTACTTGTGATTCTTTAGAATTTTGTTTCTGTGCTCGAAAAGCATTAAGGGAAGCTTTCCAAGATCACCATACTTTTGTTGAGTTAAGAGATTAGAAAGGTTGGTAGTGTGACAAATATTTTGAAAATGAGATCTAATATGGGTATAGGCTCGGCAATCTAAGAGAAAGTGTTTTTCATCTTCAACCTTCTTAGTGTCACAAAGGTGACACACTCTTTCATCCCATGGCGTTTTAGGAATTGACCAACACTCGGTTTCACTATGGAGCTCGTGCGAATTTGTTCTTATCTTAGCAATGCTTATTTTTTTCTTTACACTTGGCAAAACAAATAGATAATTTTGATCTTCTAGATTATGGTTGATTACATTTTTATAATACCTTAAATTTATTTTTTCCTGTAACTCTTTATCACACAACATTTTCTCCTTAAATTTTGATTTGACGTTTTTTTTAATAGTATCTTTATTCTGCAAAATGGTGTCTTCCATGATTCCCCAATAGTTTAGCCAAGACCGGGAATCTTTACGTCATCCTCGCTTGAGTCTATGGTGGTTAGGACTCAATTTTGAAGCAATTTTAGGAAGCCTTTTGTCTTCCATGTTGTTTAACTTGTTCTTATACATTAGGTATCTAGTCATAGCCATGCTCTCAATGGGGGAGAGGCAATGTTTTTAAAATAATTTTAAAATAAATTGAAATTTAAAAAATATACATATATATTATATAAATTAAAATAAATTGAAATTTAAAAAAAATGGCATCGTCGTGTACGAGTATGAATGACAAAATAAAATAGATATATATAATTAAACTTCCATGTATAAAAAAAATAAAAATATCTCAAATGGAAAATTCTATGATTGGCAAATTTGGTACAATTGTATTACCATGAATGAAAAACAATGTAATTTGTATCAAGTCAAATTGATAATTTTTAGATATTAAATTGTCCTTCGACAATTAAGTCAAGTTAGACATATATGAAGTCCTCATGGTGTAGAGGAGTCGGTGAGGGAGTGTGATGTTAAGGCACTCCCTAAGTGAAGCCATTGGTTCGAAACCTCTGGGGATACCTCAAATCCAGCCATGTTAAGGGTCGGTGCGGTTGTGGCATCTCAGCCACATGCCAATCCCACAAGTCATGAATGTTTAGCTAACAAAAAAAAAAGTTAGACATATATGAATGTTTTGTTGTTAGCTGTTAAAATGTGGAAGCAATTGACAAACAAAGTTCCATGAAATACTAATATATTATTCACTTCTGCTCCTTTCTTGAATTAATAAAATAATAAAAACATATATAAATTAAATATTTTATTTAATTAAAATTGAATATATATTAAAAATGATTTTATATATAATGATCAATATCATAATGTAAATATAATAACAAATTTTAATGTTAATATAATTGTAATAATAATAATAATCTAATTTTAAGGTCGCGGCTAAGCAAGACACCAAATTGGTATATGAGATCCCCTTGTTTATGGGACAAGGGACCCCTACACGTAACGATTTGACTCTCCCTTGTTTGTGGGACAAGGGACCCCCTCCACGCAATAATTTGACTGCTAAAGTCTATGGAGGTGTACATACCCTACCTGTTAGGATCTGATCCTAACCCCTCTCCATGGATCATTAGTTAGTAGGATATGTTTTRTATTTAATAAAGACCAACATTAGTTAATAAGGCCTAATAAATAAAGAAGAATAAGTCAATGTAAGAAGACCTAACAGAAGCTTCTGCTTCTAGAAAGATCTTTCTCTAGAAGTTTCCTCAAAAGGTAGAATTAGTATAAATAAAAGTAGGAGGCATTGGATATTTTGTCTTAGAGATTATTGTAATAGAGCTCTTCTCTGTTGGAGGTTTCCCCCTAGAAGAGGCAAGTGAACATTGTTATCGTAATAAAGTTTCTCTTCCTAGTGATTATTCTGGTGTTATTCCGATGTTCTTCTAATATTTTTTTGGATATATCATTATTATTTTGTCATAGTCTGCTAGATATTTTTTGTTCTACATAATATATTGTATCAAGAATATTGCATGTGGTATCATAGCTCTTTCCAGGGAAAGACTTGTGGGCTAAATGTTTTTAGGGTAGAGACGTATTCCAGCGTCTTTAAGCTACAGAGATCTGTCGTTACGCACATAAACTCGCGGTCGGGGAGTCATACACGCAGGAAATACAAGTGGTTCTTAAGTGCACATTTGTTGGCCACCCTTGTAACCCCTGTTGGTACCCCTTCGAGTGGTAGTGCATCAGACAACACCTGTATACGGATCCTCCTAGGCATTTTGAAGCCCTCCGTAGATAAATCGATCGGTCGCCTGACTGTTATAGTGTCACCGAGAACAACACTCAGGAAGTGACTCTCTAGTACCTGGGTAGTCGGGTAGTACGGCTAAGGGTAAGGTCTAGCCTCCTTAGTTGGTGCCTTGAGATATTGGGTCGAGTACTATTGTTGGACCTCGCACGTATATAAGAGAGTTATAGCACAGGGAAAACCCTTAACTATAGATCCCCTGCAAACCCTAACCCTTTTGAACAGAATAGAGAAAGAAAAGACAAGATCTATTGCAGTGCAACCTTGTCGTCTGCATTGGGGTTGCGAAATTACTACATCTTTTGTCTTGTTCATAATTTAGGCATTTTTCCTCTGCAGTATTATTCAGTTCGAAGTATAACTCTGCAGGAGTAAAAAAAAAGTTTGGCCTGTCAACACTCTTATTTGTGACCTAGCCCATTGCATTCCTCTCTTCATTCCGATCGCAGTGGTGCCCTTCAATTTTAAGCATTTTTTCATGTGGAGCCAACCCCCTCTGGGATGCCTTTCTTGAGACCTATCCCATTGGATTCCTCTCTTTGTCCTGATCAACCGAGTACCTATCATTTTTAAGCCCTTTTTTCCCATCCCGACACCTTCGTTGCTACCTAATCCTTCACCATGCCTACAACTCGCTCTCAGTCACAAGAAACCTTAGAGGATAGAATGTCCCACCTGGAACAACAAATTGAAGACAACATGGTTTCCCTCCGCAATGAATTTACCACAGCCCTTGACCAGCAAGTCAACAAATTGGTACAACTCTTCAAGGATAAGAATGTTGAGCCAAACCCAGAAGAACTTCAACCTTCTAATTATGAATATACTCGGTCCTCCCGCTCCCCTTGGGGTTCTCCACCTTCTTGGAATAAAGTGCCCAAAGTTGACATGCATAAATTTGATGGTTCCAACCCAGTCGAGTGGGTTTCTCAAATGGAACAATACTTATCCCTTCATGATATTCGAGATGATGAGACTAAACTCCATGTAGGGGTTTTGTACTTGGATCAAGAACGCTGACAGTAGGATAAGAAATGTTATTCATGACCTCCCAATTAGAACATGTTCTCCAAAGTAGTTTGTGCTTGTTTTGATAGGGAATCACAATTTTTGGGTCGACTCACTAAGCTACACGAAACAGGATCTGTCATAGACTTTGTCACGACATTTGAACAGTTTGTTATCTGTACCAAGGGCTTATCTGATGAATTTTACCTTGAATGTTTTATCAATGGTCTAAAAGAAACTATCAAGGCTCATGTGAACATGCATCATCCTACTACCTGGTTGTAGTCATGTAAATTAGCAAAGGAAGCAGAGACCATCCTCCAGGTACCGTCCCTGAAGGCTCCATTTACCACCTATCCTCGCCCAGGGGCTACCCCTGCTCCAACCCAAACTTTGAAGGTCCAAAAGGTCTCTCCCGTCGAAATTGAGGAACGTCGCAAACAAGTCCTTTGCCACTATTGTGATGAAAAGTATGCACAAGGGCATAAATGTCGAGAACAAAAGTTCTTCCATATTGATGCATCGACTTCCTCTTCCTATGACGACATCCCATCTGATGAGGTTTCAGACCAAGAGGTAGCTCAACCAAGTGATCATATTGAAGATCCAATTGTCATGTTGATGGAATCCATGGACTCGGTCATCTCTCTTCATGCACTCGAAGGTATTTCGGCCCCACGGACATTGAATATCAAGGGCTACATTAAACATAGGCCGATAGTGGTGTTGATCGATAGTGGTAGCACCCATAATTTTATTCATCGCAAACTCATTGATGAGATCCATTGCTTTGTCCTCTCTGTTTCAAATTTTCAAATCCTCATCGCTAATGGTGGTACTATGAAGTGTGGAGGCTGTTGTGAGAATGTCAAACTCCAAATGGGTGATTACCATCTGAAAACCCACATGGTATCTATTTCCATGGGTGGTTGTGATATTGTATTAGGAGTGGAATGGCTTCACACTCTAGGGCCAATCACAATGGATTATCAAGAATTATATATGAGATTCACCCAAAAAGTTCACCCCTATACTCTCAAGGGTCTCCAAGAGGGCTCCCCTGAAATCATCAACTCTCACAAGATGGAAAAACTCTTGAAGAAAGGCCACCATGGTGTGATTGCTCAATTTAATGTCATCCAGGTCATTAAATATGCCTCTCAGGTAGTTCCTCCTAGCCTGCAACTCATCTTGGACAAGTACCCCAAGATATTTGAGATTCCTACAACCTTACCTCCTTCCCAAGGTGAGCATGATCATAACATCCCTCTTCTTCCGGGCAGTCAACGCCCCAATGCATGTCCCTACAGATATCCCTTTTCTCAGAAAAATGAAATAGAAAAGATGGTACAAGAATTATTGGAGGCGGGGGTAATTCGCCCTAGTACTAGCCCATATTCTTCACTAGTGGTAATAGTTTTAAAGAAAGAAGGTACTTGGCCCATGTGCCCCAATTTTCGTGCCCTGAATAAACTAACCATCAAAGATAAATTTCCCATTCCTGTCATTAATGATTTGCTAGATGAACTACAAGGTGCCTGTGTATTCACCAAATTAGACCTTCGCTCCGGTTATCACCAAATCCGGATGAAGGAGACATATATTCCGAAGACTGCTTTCATAACTCATGAGGGACATTATGAATTCTTGGTCATGCCTTTTGGCCTTTGCAATGATCCATCCACCTTCCATAGTCTCATGAATAAGCTATTGAAACCTTACCTTCGAAAGTTTGTCTTGGTTTTCTTTTATGACATCCTCATTTATAGACGCACCTGGGATAGCCATCTTCTTCATGTGGACAAAGTCCTTCACTTGCTACAGGAAAACCAGTTGTGTGTCAAAAAGACCGAATGTTCATTTGGTGCCAACGAAGTAGAATACTTGGGGCACATTGTCAGCTATGCAAGAATGGTCGTTCCCAACGAACTTAAAACGCCTAACGAGTTTTCTTGGTCTCACTGGCTATTATAGGAAATTTTTCAACCATTACGGAAAAATTGTTAAGCCATTGACTGACCTCCTTAAGAAGAATGCATTTCATTAGACACATGTTGTTGAGCAAGCCTTCACAGAGTTAAAGAGGGCCATGTGCACCACCCCTGTCCTAGCAGCTCCTGACTTCAACAAAACATTTGTGGTGGAATCAAATGCTTCTGGCACGAGTATAGGTGCAATGCTCACCCAAGATGGTCGAACCTTGGCATCTACTAGCCAAGCGTTGAGTGGTCACAATCTGGGCCAATCTACGTATGAAAAAGAAATGATGGGCATTCTCCATGCGGTGCACACGTGACTAGCATATCTCTTGGGACATCATTTTCAAATTAAAACAAATCACCATAGCCTGAAATATTTTTTGGAGCAACAACTATCATCCCCAGAGCAAAATAAGTGGTTGACAAAAATGTTGGGTTATGATTATGAAATCATATACAAAAAGGGAAAATATAACATAGTAGCAGATGCATTGTCAAGACAACATGAGGAGGACAGATTCCTCTTTGCTTTATCCTTATCGGTCCCTGATTAGATTGAAGAAGTGCACCAAGAGTGGCTAACGCACCAAACTACCTCCAAATTAATTCAACGTCTTCAGGAGGACCCTAATCCTCCCACTGGCTACACTTGGCAGGATGATATTCTCCGATATAAGGATCGTCTGGTTCTCTCACCCTCCTCAGCACTCAAGCCCGGGCTCTTAAATGAGTTTCTCTCCTCATCTATATCAGGTCAGTTGGGCTTCCAAAAGACATATGCTCGTGCTCGCCGTTTTTTTTTTGGGCAGGCATGAAGAAGGATATACTTTAATTTGTCACAAAATGTGAGGTGTTCCAACGTAATAAAGGTGAAATGGTCAAGTATCCAGGCGTCCTACAACCCTTACCCATTCCAGCTTCTATGTGGACAAAAATATCTATGGATTTTATAGTGGGCGTCCTAAAGTCGGGAACAAGTCTGTCATCATGGTGGTGGTTGATCCCCTCTCCAGGTATGCTCATTTTCCCCCTTACCTCACTCTTTCACACCGGCACTTGTATCACAAGTCTTCCTTGATCATATTTTCAAGCTACATGGCATGCCAACCTCTATTGTCTCTGATCGTGACCCAACTTTCACCATCATATTTTGGTAAGAGTTGTTTAAATTGCAGGGTACCCAACTGAACATGAGCACAACTTATCACCCCCAGTATGACAACCAAATGGAAGTAGTCAACAAATGTTTGGAAACCTACTTGCGTTGTTTTGCTTCAGACAAACAACACCAGTGGGTGCAGTGGCTTCCCTTGGCATAATGGTGGTACAATACTTCCTAACATACGACCACTAAAATGACCCCATATGAAGCGGTGTATGGCCAAAGGCCAACGACAGTCATTACCTATCTTCTTGGCACATCCAAGGTCTAATCTATTTATACAATGTTGCAAGGTCGTACAACCACTCGAACGGCTCTGAAGGATAACCTCCACATGGCCCGAAATTGCACTACCCCTCTCTAGATTTGGACCTATGACATCCAAGGAGGAAACACATGTTATTAACCATTAGTCTCACTTAAGTTGTACTAATAATTATAGGATAAAGTGTTATATATAATTAAAAATGTATTTAAATTAAAACATTAAAATTGAATTTCAATAAAAATAATAAGTATAGTCATATATTAAAAAAAAAAAAAANATTAACCATTAGTCTCACTTAAGTTGTACTAATAATTATAGGATAAAGTGTTATATATAATTAAAAATGTATTTAAATTAAAACATTAAAATTGAATTTCAATAAAAATAATAAGTATAGTCATATATTAAAAAAAAAAAAAATTGGGAAGAGGGCCAAATGGAGGACGATTAGGGTTTAAGGTTTCTGCAGGGTTGGGCAACCTAGGGTGACAGTGGCATAGGTTACTAGTAAGGGCCACGGTAAATGGACGAGTAGTTATCTTTCGTGGATCATTCCGATGACGTTTTGTCCAGAGGAATGAATTTTCTCGAACCCGGAGGTAAATACCTCGCTTGTGCAACCATTGGAGGCAAGCAATTCCCTAGCTTGGATCGGATCTTCTATAGGCTTCTATGATATGGATCGATCCTTTGCATCATTACCTATCATATCTGAAGCTTTCCCAAGGGATTTTTTTTCTGGTTGAAGGACGTGATCTTAATGGACCTCGAGTTATGTCCTCGGAGGTTAACCTAGGGGAGAGTGGGGCCTTTCATTTAGCTTCTATTTACTCTACGTAAGATCGTTCTTCCGCTACGGAGGTGTCTTTGGCTAAGCAAATTTATGAAGTGTTTTCATCTTCAGGTTTTGTTTGGTAGCAAAATCGCAACAGTCGAGCTGCAAGGAGGGAGCTATATTCCATAGAAAGAGTCTTTTGGTTGTCGGAAGAAAAAAATCGTAAAGTCATGTGGAGGGGGAATAACGTTGGTAGTTGGTGAAGATTTAAGGGTTAGTCAATTTGTAGACTTAGAGGGTCTTGCGATAGTTGGAAAATTATGCGCCCACAAAATGTCTATTGCTTCGCTCAACTTATGGTTGGAATGGAAGGTACTTGGGTTCTAGTTTTGGGTTATCCACTTATATTTCAATTTTTTATTTATTTATTTTTTATTTCTTCCCATGGGTGGATTGGCTTCATATTCCATTCAAAGAAAGATATGGGGAAAATTTTATCGGATCTTTCGTATTTGGAACATCACCTTTTTTGTGCTAAACTATGGCACTCTCTTTTTGATGCTTGAGAGGGGGTTATCTTTAGCTTTCCCACCTGGATTAAACTTCAGAATTTGGCCATTGAGTTTTGATCAGACGTCGAATTATGAGTTATTGGGAAGGTTTTAGGTACCTTCTTCTATGTTGATGAAAGATACAAAACTAGCAACTATCGTTTGATGACACAGATTCTAGTAACAATGGATCCATGTCAAGGTTTGTATGAAACAATGGATTTGGTTGTTGGGAATCGCTCGTATACTCAACCTATTAATTATGTAAATATTTTGTTTTGTTGCTCTCAATGCCACAATGTAGGCCATGTTATAAAGGATTGTGAGCTAAAGTTTCATCAGAAAGGTCAAGGGGAGCACCAGGAAAGAACGAGGGAGCCATTGTCATGTGTTGATTCCCCAAAAGTAGAAACGGGTAAGAGATATCCTCTTGCCTCTTTGAAATCTGCCAAAGAGGGTTCAACTGGGCGGGAAGTAAAGACCGAGAGAAAGGAGGGTAATCACATTTTATCTAAGGAGGATAAATTTATTCCTTTGGTGGTCGAGATCCCCCGACAACCTGACACTAGTCCTTAGAGTGTGCTACTTGGAGAGGAATTGGATTTGTCATCTTCACAATGGGAGAAGCTTGAAGGACATTGATATGGGAGTGTGGCCTCTGCAAAGATGATCATGGGTAAGATATCGACTTTGATCAAATCTATCTCTTCCAATTTGCCTCATTTATCGAATCTAATTTTGCAACATTTGGTTGTTGGGTCGGAGTTTATTGTTTCCTCAGGTAGAATTTTGCTTCTAGTCTTCTTAGTAATCAAAAGATTGATCTTCCTGTCGTTGATATCTATTAGGATTCTGACTCCTTTCCTTCTCACAAATCAGAGAGCCAAAAATCATTATCATCTGGATCCTAGTCTGCTTCCTCTCGTCGAGACCCTTACCTCTTACACCTGTGACCTCATCCTATTGGTGTTCATTCCTCGAGGGGTTTGGGTTTGGATGTGCAAAAAGAGATTGGACACTCAAAGGAAGGTCGTAAACATGCCTTGAAATGTGCTAAGGAATGATCATCTTAGGAGGTTTCATAGGGTAGACAGTGCATTATCTTAGGGGTCCTTAGAGCAAGATGAGCCCCTTTTACCTCCTTTCCATGAAAATTATATCAGCTAATATGCGAGGCCTTGGAGGGAAGGCTAAAAAACTCTCTCTCTCAAGTGTTTGATATCTTAATTATCCAGGAAACTATGGGAATATGCGACCCCATTATCTAAGACTTGGCCAAAATGCTTCTGGGATGTAACTTATTTGGTGTGGACTCTAATGGAGTATCGAGAGTTTTGATCATAGGTTATTCTTCAAATTGTTCTCTCACTAATTGTTTCTCCATTTCTTTGGGTTTATTCACAAAGATTTATTTTAAAAATTTGAATCACTCATTTTCCCTACTCAATCTATATGGTCGTTACGATGGCAAAGAGGCCTCATGGAACCAGTTTTTTGGTATTTTTTGTCTTCGTTGCAACAATCTCATAATCGGTGGAGATATGAATCTTACCATGAACATAGAGGATATTTGAGGGTTAACATCCCATGAAGATCCTTTGTCAAGTTTTATTTTTAAATCAACTTGAAGTGGCATAATTAGTTGATGTTGAACTAGTCAAATTGGCTCCGAGCTGGAGCAATAATCATAGCGGTGATGAAGGGGTGGAAAAACGACTTAATTGTTTCCTAGTGCATTAAAATATTCTCTGGGACATTGGCTTCTTTTGAAGGGGCAGGGCATGTTAGGATCTAATCCTAACCCCTCTCCATGGGTCATTAGTTAGTAGGATATGTTTTCTTTTTAATAAAGGCCGACATTAGTTAATAAGGCCTAATAAATAAAGAAGAATAAGTCAATGTAAGAAGACCTAATAGAAGCTTCCACTTCTAGAAAGATCTTCCTCTAGAAGTTTCCTTAGACGGTATAATTAGTATAAATACGAGTATGAGGCATTGGATATTTTGTCTTGGAGATTATTGTAATAGAGCTTTGCTCTGCTGGAGGTTGCCCCCTCGAAGAGGCAAGTGAACATTGCTATCATAATATTTATAGCCTGGTGATTATTCTGGTGTTATTTTGGTGTTCTTTTGATATTTTTTGGATATATTATTATTATTATTATTATTGTACTGGGGGAATCGACAACTCGTTGTTCTCGTACTCGTGTGACACAGGGTCGATACCCGTCCGCTACCACTATACCCCCATGTGCTTCCACGCAGCCCGCAAGAATGGAGCACAGGTAAATCGGGGTGAGAATCAACCTTGAGACCTCTTTTTTACATATTTCCTTCCATTTACACGACACTTGCCAATCGATCTACACCCCTGCGAGCCTGGATATATCATTATTATTCTATCATTGTCTGCTATATATTTTCTATTATGAATAATATATTGTATCAGGAATATTGCACTACCCCCCTCTAGATTTCGACCTATGACCTGCAAGGAGGAAACACATGTTCTTAACCATTGGGCCCACTCAAGTTGTACGGATAATTATAGGATAAAGTGTTATATATAATTAAAAATGTATTTAAATTAAATCATTAAAAATGAATTTCAATAAAATATTAAAAATAATAAGTATAGTCATATATATATATATATAAAGAAATAATTGGGGAGAGGGCCAAATGGAGGAGGATTAGGGTTTAAGGTTTCTGCAGGTTTGGCCAACCTAGGGCGATAGGTAGCATATGTTAATGGTGCGGGCCAGGGTAAATGGACGAGTAGTTATCCCTGGTGGATCATTCCGATGACGTTTTGTAAGAGGAATGAATTTTCTCGAACCCAGAGGTGAATCCCTCGTTTGTGCAACCATTGGAGGCAAGAAATTCCCTAGCTTGGATCAAATCTTCTATAGGCTTCTATGATATGGATCGATCCTTTGCATCATTACCTGTCATATCTGAAGCCTTCCCAAGGGATGTTTTTTCTGGTTGAAGGACGTGATCTTAAAATATTCAAAGTTTTTAAAATCTATATATAAACAGAAGAATTATCAAGGATTATTTTCTTAAAAGAGCATAAAGGAATATTAGAGGAAGATATCTATTAAGTCAAGAATCTTAAGTCTTATTATTATTAAAGGGATATTATAATAATAATAAGGTCAATTCAAATTAAAAAATGAATTTTAAGGACAGAATATTTTCTTGTAAAAATCATCTAATTAGATGCATCAAATTATTGATATTTAGAGAAAATATTCAAGAAAAAGAAATTAGCATCCACATTTCTCCAGATAAGAAGAAAAATCACATTAGTATCGATTTGGCGAATCAATTAATAATTCCAAAGACAAGTGTAATCGAAACAAAATACCTTTTTGGCAATAAATATGACATCAAGGACTTACCGTTGACACTTGAAGATTATAGACTCGTATCAAATTTTGAGGTTACAACTGTATATGAAAAAGAGGTTGATATAATCTCGGTTCAACTTAGTTAGAGACGTTGGGTAGCTTAATATTAAACTTTGAGAAAATGTTTTTATTGTTTTTTTACAAGAAGAAAAAAATAACATCACATGACGTCTCTGTGAAGTCAAATTCAGTATCTACATCAAAAGATCTTGATTAGATCTCCAAAATGCTACTTTCGGATAAACAACAGTCAATACTTGAGATCCAAAAAGAGTGTGACAAAATTATCATAGATAAAGATGCAAAAAAAATCGTCTAAAGAACCATAATCAAAGTTTGGTTACATAAATCAAGAAGTTGAAGAACGAGAAGAAATCACAAAAGGAAAGGTTAGAACAATTTTACAGTAAAGAAGCAATGGCCAATGAAGAAGCAATACTTGAACCTATTGAAATCAAGAAGCTTCCAGTTAAAAAAATCCTAACCTCAGAGAAGGGAATAAACATCGATCTAGTTGAATTACCAATAGTATCAAGAGTTGAAGAGAGATCCAACAACCAAGATTCAAAAGAGATTTGGGTGCCTTATCATCATCTGAATCACAAGAGTCATTACAACCAACAACAAAGTCAAGAGGAATATCAACACTGTTCTTTTTATCGACAACTAAACTACAACATTGTAAAGGAACAAAGACAAAATCGACAACTTGTATGGAAGCCTGAAATGAGAAGCCTGTCAAAACAATTGATAATCAAACAATTCCAATGGAGGTATATTTGGGATGGGTCACTCCCCAAAAGATGAAACACATCAGTTTAGGAATTCAAAGGTTATATCATCTTGTTTCATCGAGAGTCACAACTACAAGCACAAAATATTTGAGTGCGACCAAGAAGAGAAAGTGAGTACGACCAAAAGACATTCAATGACAACAACACAATCAACTAAGGGTAGAGAAAGAGTTTCTCTATGGAATAGTAATAGCCTTCCAACTTTCATGCAAGACTGAACTTCCAACACCAAGGCTCATAAACAAATAACCAAACCATATTCCCACCTTGATTATACCATATTACAACCTTGATTATAGGGTAAATCATTCATTAATCTACATGGAATGGGATACAATCGTGTGACGAAAGTGGAGGAGTCTCACCACATAAGTCCTTATTCCATGGGATAAGTGTTGCATGTGGTTATGCATGTAGCACTTTAATGAAATTCTATGTGGGTTGTTCATTGCTAATCATGGAACCAATTTTGTACATTCCATATAATAAAATTATAATAACAAACTAACTATAATAAATAAACAAGGAAATAACTGCAAAGCAACTAGTCCCTGCCTCTATGTATTTTAACTAAAATTCATTGGCCAAAGTAAACTCGATGGCATTTAAGAAACTTTAATTAGAATTAAATATTTTTACAATATTTACTTATCAACCTATCTTTGGATCTTATATCTTTGAACAGAGTTAGATTTAACTTTTCAACATAGTTTTTTTTGTATCTTTAAAGATAATAACTAACTTATATTATTAAGAAAATACATAGTATTGAAAAACTGTATTTGCTAGGCTTAAACGTTATGCCAAAAACATCCAATTTTATTGAAGACAACTCCCAACTATACAAAGAATTAAATAAATTAAAGGAAGAAGATGAAGAAAGAGATCCAAGTCTAGTCTCAGATACCATATCCTCTTTTAAATGAAATAATGAAATGAAGGAAGTAACCATACGATCCACAAGCGGATTACAAAGCGTTCCTAGGTTTTCCATCTTATCTGATCCAAAATACAATCAGTAGTGTACAATAGTAGAACCAGAAGAAGTGTCTCATGCGTCATATAGGCTGGAAGAGCTTTCAAAGTGCGCGAATATAGGCAAACTATTGAAAGGCAGACATACATGATTCGCTTCTACACAACGATTCTTCTTGCAATAATATTGATTAATCCCACAACCAACACACTGCCCATGCTCAAGCTCATCATCGATCCAACATCAGCAGAGGCAAGTGGCCCCTTGTGGATGCTTGACGGAGAGAGTACCCCATTAGTAGTTGTTGGAGGAAGACGATTCCCACACAGTTGTAGATTTGATGCCACGTTTCTCCCTTCTCCCTTAGACATTTCATGAGATTATTAAAATATTTATTATCTAATCATTATGACAATTCAAAGGTTTGGTTAAACTCAAGTTTGCTCAAGTCCCTGAGATTTTCTTCCCTCGATCTGTCATATTGTATATTATTTAAGCGTTATGGAAATTCAAAGGTTT
>SNQJ01S0069788.1:13652-31030 GCA_010110895.2 Picea sitchensis | reverse complement strand
GTCTTAGTGATTGCAAAGCCTGCATCAGATTGGTTAAAAGTAGGACGAGATCAATGGCATATCTATAAATTCAAACTACCTAAAAATATTTTGTAATATGAACGCACAACTACAGTCAAGGGTAAGCATTACTGTAAGAATACCTTTGCCTTTTATAGTCAAGAAGTACATACACCATTGTTAGAACATAGTTATAGTTATTGTCACATGCATGCAACAAACACTACACTGTGAGGAGCAATCACAATATGATACTAGGGATAAAGCCTAATGTAGATACCATAGTAGTGCGGAATTAGGAACTAACTTAATTAGCTAACTTACTAGGAACTTTGTTTATGAATGCATGCAGATTGTCACTACGTGCAGATTGCCACTGGACGAGGAATGCATGCAGATTGCCACGAGGAGGCACCCACTCTAGTAATTTCTATTTGTAAAATAGTTTTTATATATGATAAATAATATAAAACATTTGACGTACACCAGGGGTAATTACATCCCATCACAATCTCTGCACCAATCAAAAATTAATTTTAGAAAATTAAAATATTCAAAAAATAGATTTTGTTTTTGTCAAAATTCAAATTAATATTACCATTTTTCAAAAACAATGGAATGACCGTGGAAATTTTAGATGAAGTAAGCAAAACGCATCACTTAATTAGCAAAATAGACCAAGCGAAATCTATAGTCCCTCGGCCTCAACAGGGACTAATAAAAGTGTATTCACAACCATTCATTAAAAAAATAATTTAAATGAAATGTTAAAATTTAAATACTTAAAAAAATGTAATAACGAATTAAAAAAGTATTTACAAGTATTTTTAATAAAAAATAAATTTATATAAAATGTTTAAAAATATTTACGAATAAATTAATTATAAAAAATAGAAAAATAAATAGTCCAACGAGGTTGGATCCAATGGTGGAAAGTGAGGAGTTTTTCATTATTGGGAAAGATTCAATTCCCATGAGGGCCTAACCCGAAGCCATGGGGGCACCTTGAGGTAGTGGTCGAACGTGTGGTTGTAGTACCCAGAGATATTATATTAAAAATGATATCATGACCCGTGCACACATAAGTGGACCAAAGGCCACCCCCATGTCCTTCAATTATTCATTCCCGGATCGAGTGACTAGGACACATTCCGACAAGGGGGCTGCTCCTCGAGACCCGCAACCATTTGTCCCCCTCACGTCCTCCGTCTGGACACCTAGTCCTTCCCTCCCTCATTAAATCTTATGCGCCACCTTATTCACTTGTGTCCCTGCTTGCCGACATCCTTCCATTGCATTTGGACCTCCGCGTTCATCCTCACCTGATTCCTCATACACTAAAGGAATTTATTAATCACAATGGAATCTTTCGTGATAATTGTGGGAGCTTTCATGACTTGTCCTGCTCCCATGTACTGTGATGGTCTATTCCCCCCCATCAATTATTTCTCCTATTTCTCTCCCGCTCTCCTCTTGTCCCTCTGCATCTCACCTAGTTGTATGCTTTTACTAAACCCTCTGTCTATGATCTGCTTTGTTTAACCCTTTTTCCTTCCTTCTAGTCAACTTCCATGGCTAGTGGGATCTCTCACCGTCACTCTCGGGGTGGTCGACGCCAGGCCTAGGGATCTCGAGCTATCTTTGCTACAAAAAATCTTGTTGATGACTACCATGCTCACACCTCGCTAGAAATTCAAGCAGAAATTCACCTGGTTGAAGCGGATGTTCAAGTACTCATGCTTTTCATCTCCAATGAGAAGGTAGAAGACAACACTTGGTCATGGGTTCCCGATCCAAGCTCTACAAGAGTGCGAGAGTAACAATATTTCAAAACCATTGATATTTACTAGCACTTAAAGATGCTAATGGGAAAGGTTCTAGTGGAGAGGAATGAAGTGCACCAAGAATACTCCTCCGCTTGGATGATGTGTAGTTCCAGGTGAAGCTCGTGGACCACATGATAAACCTGTTGGAAAAAAGGTTGTTGGATCAGACTTCACCAACCTGAATTATCCTCAGCCACATGTTCATTTAGTAGAAGACCATCCGACTCTTGTTTAATTTTCTCATGGTTTATAGTTTAAACTCTCCTTTTTCTGGTTCCATAGGATTGGGTGCTCTTTCCCCACCTCCCTTCAGTCAACATAATGATAGGAGTACCTACACTAGACTTTCTTTCGCTATTCAAAACTTATGTTACTTTCTTCTATATGGTTTTGAAAAACAATTTGGTTTTTAAGGATGGATAAACTTGATAAATTGACTTTCTAGTATTGGTTTGGTTTCACAAGCAATATATCAACAACAAAGTCCATAGTCCATGTATATTTCTTTTTGAGATAATATATATATATATATATATATATATATATATAATACAAAAATATAATTTTAAATATTACAGTGATAAAATATTTAAATTGTCATATGTAGTTGAAATTTATAGAAATTCGAGTTACCATTAATTATATAATAACCTTTTGATGTTTCTACACATTTTTAAAGATAACAATAATAAACACTTTTCAATACGAAATTATAAAAAATTTAATTTTCATTATATTGTAATTATCTGAAATTTCGAAAAGACTATTAACTTGTAATACCTATTTGGAATTTGTTTATATTTTAAAAATAGTAATAATAAATATTAGAATTTGTAAAAATTATTTGAAATTTCGAAAGAAAAAGTATGTATATATTTTAATGACAGTAATAATTTTTTTTGAAAATTATAAAATTTTTGTTGTATTGATTATATACTAATTATTTAAAATTTACATGCTTGTCGTCTTATAGTTATATGGCTTATTGAGCAAAATCTACCTTTCAATCTTCCAGAATAATTTGTTACATGATGAGCATGTTGGTATAAGAATAAAGATATTTAGAATTTGTTTATAATTTATCTACCTACACAATTAAGTTTGTTTTATTTCTCAAGAGTGGGTAATCTTAGGTTGATAAAGTCTTTTGTTGAGCTTAGTTAGAGAGACTTTTGTTCTTTCCTATGCGAGTTAACTTAGCTTGACCTTTTAGGAACACCTTCCTTAGGTTAGGAAGCTCCTTCCTTATCTTTAAAGTGAAGAGGAAAGACCATTGAGGTGACAATGGCTGGCTTGCATAACAATTGCCCCTAGGCTCTCCTACACATGGTAATAATTTCCCTTTATTGAGAGTTTGAGCAATAACAAGCCCCTAAAGCTTCTACGGTGGAGTAAAAATTAGTTACAACAATAGAACATGCACTACTAAGATTAACATGAATAACATATATACATCGGTCATCCTTCATGTTTATTTTACAGTGTTTAAGTAAAATTTTGAGTGTTTTGAACTTAGATAGATAATCTTCAATGAAGGAGAAATCATTGGGATTGAAAGAAATTAAATGATTTTTAAGTTAGTGGGCTTGAATCTCACTGTGTTTATCAAACATGACTTCCAGTTTTTGCCAAGTTTCATCTGGGTCATAAATTCCTCGAAGGTGAAACCATAAATAAGTAAATATGGACATTTTGATTAATCCACATGCTTTGTTATTTTTATTATCCCATTTGGATTTATTTGCGGCATCCATGGGGGCTTGTTTTTTACCCAATGTAATCCAATTCAATCCTTTACTTTGTAGCACATCCTCCATATGGGATTTCCACAAGAAGTAGTTGGTATTGGTAAGCAAATATCACTTGGAATATCCATATTAAATAAAGTAGATAATATGACTTCAAAAATAGAAACTAACTATCTGGATGGAAAGATCTCGAAAAAATCGGTAGTTTAAGAAAAATGGCACTGAAAATGGACTTTGGATGTCAATGTTATGCCCCTTTTTAAGAAACACATTAAAACTAATCAAAGTGTCACTTGGCAGGTAGACGTTGGCCCACATGGTGATGGATGCACAATGAGATTGTTGAGTAAATTGTCTTTCTCTTCCTTCTCTAACTTTTCCTATAAGCTCACTTCTACAAATAAGTTACTTATGAAGTGACCCACTTTTATAAAAATAAGTAAGAATAACTTTTACAATGAAATTACTTTATAAATTAAAGTTAAATGCAAAAATAAGGATAATAAATTTACTTATAGTGATTGACGTGAAATGCACTTTACAATAAAGTTATGTGATAACTTAAAATTGCATGATTTTTTTCAAAAAGTAACTTAATTAAAAAGAGAACCCGAACTCAAGGCCTCTTATTAAATAAATTAACTTCTAACCAAGTGAGCTAATGCAAAATATATATCAAATGTTATGAAGGAGAAGGGGGGATATTTTTTAACTATTTTCCTCAAAGTGCATGTTTACCCCAAAAACTCTTGTTTTTTCTTGCAAAAAACTTCAACATGGTCGCACATAGAAACAAACGAAAATTTGAAATTTTTTTCTAAACTTTCCAACAATGGGGCCATATCTCAATTAACATTCTCGGAAAAATGAAAGTTTTCTCTTTGTTTTTTATTTGTCGAGATCGCATAAAGCATGAAACAAAGGACATTCACAGAAAATAAAACACTTTCCACTCTATTCTTGACTTGTTGATATCACATAGAGCACAAAACAAAAAAATTACATGGACTTGACAGAGTACCAACTTGGGAATAAAATGAAAAACTGAAAGATTAACATATAGTAAAAAAAAATTCGAAAAGTGCAATGAAACTTTATACCTATGGATATGACACAAAACATCGTATCTTAGGCAAACATAAACCTTATCAAGTGAAACAAAAATTGTTTCCAACTAAAAAAAGTGTTCCAGATGTAATGGAATAGCTCAATCATCCCCAACATGCACGAGAATAACAAAACACTTAAATCTTTTGATGCATGTGGTGACATAGGTTTAGGATCTCGTTCAACAACAACAACAAATCTTCATATGGGCTCTGTTACCATGCTTGAAAAAATAGGTATTTCCACACAAGATGAACACATTAAACAACCACTAACATAATTGGATCAAAGTTCAGTACACCAATGTTTTATGTGGTTAAAACCCTTAAAGAGGGTAATAGTCCATTACTCCAATCAACGTAGCTACTTGAGGAAATGTATTAATGAAAAAGAAAAAAATTGTACATAATAGTTCTCACAATCGATCATTAGTGAATGAACCTCCATGCTCTTTAAATATATATCATGGACCAATTGAGTATTAAGCCACATATCAATATAACCATTAATATCGAGGAGAATATGAACTATCAAATCACTTTGTGTCTAGAACATATTGTGACCATCATATTATATAACTACAAATCCATACTAAATAAACACACTTTACCTAAAGACACATTAGACCAAGTTGATCTTAACTAACTCCTAAGTATCTAAATATCCTTGCATGTAATAACGCGTGACTTTTTTTCAAAATTTTCCACCACTACCATGATTGAATATTTACCATTTGAATTCTTGGTAATCCCAAAGAAAAGTTCATTGGTATATCTTCCTAATGATTATTTGGTAAAGGTAAAGGTGTATACAAACATACAGTTTGACTCCTTCCTCTTGTACACTAACATTGTATACAACCTTTAACCAATATCCTTACATATCTGCCAATGCCTAGCCAAAAATATATTTTTTCAATCAAATATTTAGTCTTGTCATTGCCAAAATGACCATCCAAAACCTCCACTATGTAATTCCCCGATGGGATTATGCCTCGCGGAGCTTCTTGGTATGCACAACCTCTAGTTATTGAATAAGAATCCTTCCTAAACAATTTTTTTCCCCCAAATATGGAGTCTTGTCCACATTCCATGGTTCTTTATAATATTTCCAAACTTCTGCAAAATTTGCATCATCGTCATTTAATTCCCACCTTCATATTATCTAGACCCATAGCCTCAACAATGATAGTACTTAACAACAATGCTCTCCTACTTAATTCATTAACAATCTTGTTAGAATACTTTGATATATGATTTAAAACAAATGAGTAACTATGCAAGAATTACACCCACTTTGTATGTCTCTAATTCAACTTACCATGATTGTTAATAAACTAAAGTGCCTAGTTATCAATACAGTATGACACAAATTCCTTCCACAAAAGATAAAGTCTCCATTTCTTTAGAGCTTGAATTATGGCATAGAATTCCCGATCATAAACATAGTACATTCTTTTGCCTTCACTTAACTTCTCACTAAAGTAAGCAATAGGCTTATCTTCTTGACTTAGTACTACTCCAATTGTTGATCCACTTGCATCATAATCCACCGAGAAAACATTGTTGAAATTTGGTAAGGATAATACTTGTTGTTCAATAACCACCTTCTTCAAGATATCAAAACTCTTTTATGTTGTTGTTGTCTACCAAAAGCTTCCCTTCTTCATCCACTTAGTTAGCAATGCAAAAACACCACTCAATTTTCATATAAACTTCCTATAGAAACTTTATAATCCATGGAATCTTCTAACATAAAAAATGATTTTAGGAATAGGCCCGTCAAATAGTGCTCTTAACTTCTTTGGATCCATCCTTAAACCTTCTTGGGAAACCACTAAACCTAGTTACACCAAATATTTTTGCATGAAGGTACATTTCTTCAAGTTAATCAATAGATTGTCCCTCTTCAACAACTACAATACTTGTTGAAAATGTCTGAAATGATCCTCTCTTGTCTTGCTAAAAATCAACTATTATCAAGGAAAATAACCACAAGTTTACCTAGGAATGGTTTCAATACCTCATTCATCAAAATTGTAAAGGTACTTTGTTATCACATAAACTTGTCAGAGTCTTGTGTGTTTGTGGTTTCTACCTAAGTCTATAGTTTTTCCCTGCCTCTCTCCTTTTCGCAGACCCAAACTTGAGTTTTTCCCTTTCGGCTTGTAGCTTTTTCTTTTGTTTTCCTTCATTCGTTTGAACAACTTGTTTTCCTTGTCGTGTTACCTGAGAAGTCTCGACCCTCTGCTTTGCTATTTTCTCTAAGGATTGAACGCTTCCTTCTTTTCCTCTGTCACTGATCCTTTTGTTTTCCCAAGCCCTCATCCAGTCGTCCAAATGTTTGTTTACAGAGGCCGCAACCGTAAGCACAAAGTGCAACACTTAAAGCTAGCTGATATGACCTCAAATCAAGCGAGCGAGCAAGTCTAGTTGGGCGAAGGAATTTTCATGTCAAAGCTCAAAGATTGACGATGAATAATAAGCGCGGGAATCGAGAGTTCGAAACGTTGCTGAAGTTATTTGTAAAGGATCCGAACCCCTGAAATCCGTAATCAACAGAAGTCGTCCGATCCAGCAGGACGCGTGGCACCAGATCCGAATAATGGAGAAGGTCATTTCGGGAAAGCTGAAGTGAGGGATGCGCAGAAGACCCGAAGTCCTGAAATGTCGATATTCATCAGGGCCGTTCGATTCAAAGGGGCGCATGGCATCTGATTCAAGAAATCATGATTTCGAGACTCAGAGGTTTTAGTATGGAGCACAACGTAGATTCACGAAACGTGAAGTTGTGAAACGTGAAATCGCGAAGTGCCTGGGAATTGGACCCATGGTCACAACCCCCAGTCATATGGAAAGCGAGGCTATAAAAAAGGGCATGCGCCTATTGGGCGGCTGGTGACTAAGGTTATTCGGGGAGATGAACATGGCCGTCAAATTCAAAGTAAGTCTGACCGACGATCTGGATGGGCCATTTCACAAGTTCGAGCATCGAGATATTTGGAATCAAGTGGAGTGAATATTCCCGAAATGAGAAGTTCCGAAATGTCACAAAAGAAGCCCTAGGTCATGACCCGAGGTCACATGAAGCGATAGAGAAGAGCCACTCCAGAAGTCAAGGGTGATCGTATTTTCATAGAGGAATATCTACATGGTAAGAAGGCGTCGGGATTGACTTGAAGGAGTCGTGAACATCTCCTGGAACATTCATGGGTGTCAGCTTTAATCTCTATCCTGATGAAAGTAGTTAATGGAAATGGGGGAGGTGGTTGAAACCTTGTTTCACCCCATAAATGGAAAACATGGAAAAGCTGGTCATGGAGGCAGGGTGTCAGCACAAAGTCCCCTTGTCAACGGATGCTCCTGCTAAGCCCATACTGATTTGAGATCACGTCTGACAGAAGAATGCAAGTGCAAACTGGTAGGAGAGAAGCAGACGTAAAGCTTTGATTGTTATAGCCAGGTCACACTCCTGGTGGTGGCAAGTGGTTCTGAGTATAAATACTTGTTTTTGATATTTTTTTAGGGTCTATGGTTGAGCTAAGCTCCCGTATTGTAATGTTTTAATGAATCTGGTTCTTTGGTTATCTAACCTGATATGAGATTTCTTGTTTAATGAAAGCCAACTTCTATTTCCATCTTATATGATGTTGGCGCAAATTTGATCAGACCATGGTCCTTCTCAGGTTACCAACAAAAGGTACCGTGTAGTCTAGAGCGCTAGCATTTTCATCTCCTCCGAAGAGAAGAAGTCTCACCCGAAGCGCCGCTGAGACATATAGATAGGGAAGGGTAGGGAAAAGACTAAAGAGGATCCAAAGATCCTTCATAACTCATTCATATTCTTGTGCGAGAGACATGAGCAGATCTGAAACACATGAATGCAAGAATCAAACCTACTTACGTTGCAGGCAAACATTTATACGTAGAACCATCAAATAGAACTCATAAGCCATAAGGAAACATTGTAATGCATAAGTAAACACACAAAGAGACAACATATTTGAAAATTTGTTCCTTCTTCATATTAACTTTAGGATCTTTCTCTGATTACAAACTCATAAGTACATAGTAGGGTGAAATACAGACTCTTGGCTCTAGACTCAGGTCACAGAGCTTTAATTTTCCAACTGATAGTTCCAATTCATTATAGACTTAGACTTGTCTTCTTTCAACTTACAACAATTCTCAATAACTAATCCCAAAACTTGGGCGACTCTGACCAACTTGAATCAACTCAACCCAACCAACCAATGAACCCAGGAACTAACGAATGAACCAACAAACCAACAAAACCCAACGAACCAACCCTTTTATAATTATGTTCAATCCTATATATAACTAGATTGTGTCTTCCTTCTCGACGTGCACGCTTTCTTGTTCTGTTGCAACCGTTTGTTGCTTCGCTGGCGTTGCACTGACTTTCTCAACTGCTTTCTGTTGCTCTTTCTCTCAGCCTCTGATGGAGTTTGCACAACTCGTGCTTAGTCAAAACTTGCATGCTTCCTTCCCAAAAACAAAGGGCCCAATAGGCTCCGACCATAATCCTTAACTCGTCCTTGAGTCAAGCACTTGGTTCTTTCAACACCTCCAGAAGCATCTGTTGTTTTCCCTTGTCCGTATTTTCTTCTTCTTTGGGCTCTTCTGTTTGTGATTTTTCTTCCTTTATCTCCTCAAACTAAGGGCCCAATTCTGGTACCAACTCTAATGATCTGTGCTTTACTCCTTGAAAGATTTCAACTTTTTCCTGCCATTTCTAGGCAAGGAGCGATGCTTCTGCAAGAAACTGTTGGGTCATCTCTTTGTTGTATTCTTTTGGATTGACTGCAACCAACGAGTTCCACTCAGAATATACTGTTGCATCGACTTGATGCATTTGCATGTAGGCGGTTTGAATTATAGGTCGAAAATCGCACAACTCTATCTTGGCTACAGACTGTGCCTCATAGAGTGTATTTAGTTCTTTGTCGGCCTGTTGAATTTGGTTGAACTTATGCTATTGCTCCATGGGGTCCATTGTGGCTGCAAATTCTTTGTTCAAAACCTGGATATTTGTGCGTACCTCCTCCAAGACCTGATTTCGTCAAGCGATGATGCTCATCTAGTCGCTAACTTCCCTGAATATTTTGGTGCAATCCGCTATGTGCTTGTGCAATGCTGCTCGGGCATTGTTACCTTGCAATATGATCTTTTGCATTTGTTCCTGTAGCTGTTGAGGCTACTATTCTGCTTCCTACTGGACCTGTTGTAGCTTCGCTTGCAGCTGCTCAATGCGAGTAGCGAGTTGTTTCCATGCTTCTTGTAACAACTCGATCTATTTCTCTGGCTCGCCTACATCGCTGGCTTCGGGTAGGTCAGGCGCAACCTTCCAAATCTCCGACCATGCTTCAACGAGTTTTTCTTGCACTTTTTCTAGTTTGCGTTGGACTTGGAGTTTGTCATGTGCTTCCTTCATTCTACATGTTTTTGCAACAAAGTGTTCCTTCCTTGAAATCTCAGCGGATCTCTCGACCTCCTGGAGCCTTTTCTCTAACTAGTCCGTTGATGCCCTGATTAGTCCAAATAATTTTGGCGCTGGCCACTGTACCAGGTCGGCAGATGAAGGAGCTATGTCGGTGGGTGCTTGCATCTATAGTGGAAGTCCACTGGCCATTGAATGGTCTGGGTGGGTTTCTACCTCTTCCTCTGTTGGTGGCACCAATGCGATCCTCAACCTTAGCTCTACAGGCAAAAGAGTCAGAACCTATGTTCTGTCTATGAAAAGTTGCATCAATTATGCACATTGTTGAGGGTTATGAAGAACTTGCTCCATTTGTGCTCGCATGGCTGTCGTATCCTACTCAGTTGTCGATTTTGGTTCATGGTGCGCATCTGGTATCTCTGGCTCTTCTGGTGCTTCTGCTTCATGTGCCTTGATTTCTTGGGCACCCTCACCCTTGGTTGGTGAGGTGATTTGTTGGTTGCAGTCGAGTTCCAGATCCTCTCTACTTAGAGCATCTTCTTCTTGTGATGAAGACTCAGGCTGTTGTTTATGGGTGTATGGATTCATATCATCCAACGTCATGCTCGACTCTGAGGCTTTGGTGTCGGGACCAGGAACTTCTGATTTTGGCTTGGGTGACTCTCTAGTTATTTATGGGAGTCTTCGCTCCACTATCTCTGGCTGATCGAGCTGCATTGGCTCTGAGGTTGTGGTATGATGTGGACTGGTAGTGATGAGGTTTGGTAATTGGAGTGGTGGGGGGTGCTCAATGATGAATGTGGACGAAAATGTTTCAGGCTTCGGGACATCCTGAATATCAATGATAGTGGTGGATTTGGCTGCGACGCGAGTGCGGGGAGCGACAAATGCAAGGGGTTGTGGGTTCAGGGGTTTGTTCAGCGAAACCCCGGTTATGGGCCTCTTCACCAATGGTTCAGTGCCAATCCCAACACCCAAGATCTGGTTAATCTCCATGCCTGATAGCATGACATCTTCTGGTAGCTGACGGTAGGCCGATATTTTCCTCCACTCCAACTGTTGTATCTCTTCTTCCTCCTCGGAGTCTGTTTGTACCAGAGCGTCTGGCTTCTTCTGCTCGGGGCCTGAGCTCGATCCTTCTCCTACTTCCTTGTCTTTTTTCTTCAGCAGCTCCGTAGGAAAAATGTAATGCATCCCTACTTTACGCGGGCCGCGTTTGACTCATTGCCATGACATGACTTCCGTATCAAAGGCTTCCTCATCCAAACAGAATGAGATCATCCTTGTGTGGAAATGTTCTTTGCTGACATGTCTTGGCCAGACAAATGTATTGTGTCGGTTCATGCTGAAGGTGATATTCCTCGTGTTATAGTTGAGGAGATCCTGCGGGATGCGCAGCCTTTGCTTTGCGTCTATCATACCATTATACCATTTGGAAAATGCTGCGTTGTTGAGTGTTGTATTCTCCAAGTCTGGTTTGGACTGCCATGGCTCAAACATCTTCGCCATGCGCCCCTTATCTGGTATTTTCGGCTGTCTTCCCACAGGTGGATTCCATTTGAACATTGCGAATGCCACAAGTAGGTATCCATAGGTGAAGGTTCTTCCCAATTTGAGACCTTTCTATTTGACGGGTGGGTGTCCCGGCGTGAAATTCGATGGCATCTTGGCATAATGCAACTTTATGGCTTGACGAGAATCAAACGGGGTACCAGAATGGCAATAAAGGTTATGACTAGACTAGGTTTGCGTGGCCTATGGACTCATATTGGATTTGGATTCATGGCCCCTCCGACCACAAAGGTTGTCCCCGTCATCTTTAATGAATGTAATTAATAGAATGTCTTATGCTATAGGTCCTGTACTGCTGATTCGTCAGCTCTGTATCAACCAACACATAAAAAAAACAAATGAACTATGTGTTATGGCGCAACACTGTTGACATGGACTTTATTAATTGAATTTACAAAATTTCAAAAAAAAAACGAAACTCAAATCTAACTATTGTACAACCTCTGTCGAATTGGAGCGACTATCCTTCTCTCTTAGTTTTGAGACAGGTAGGGATTTAGGCGAGCACCATTCACCCATACCGGTCGCAACACACCATCCAGTTGCGCGAGTCGGACTGCTCCTGAGGGTCAGATCTCTGCAACTATGAAGGGTCCCAACCAGTGCATACACAACTTGCTAGGATGCTTCTGGTATCAACTATCGTAGAGTAACACCTTGTCCCCTTGTGTGAATAACTTGGTCTTAATGTGCGGTCATGCCAAGATTTTTGTCTTGCCTTTTCAACCGACTGATGGAAGTCTGCTAGAAATCTGGTTTCCTTGAGTTCTCGTAGCTCCATAAGTATCTGCGCTACTGATTCCTCTTCTGTCATATGCGTGACTTGTGAAATATATAGACTTGGAGTGATGAACTCTCCAAGCACCATTGTCTCTCTCCCATAAACTAACTGGAACAATGTGTATCTATGGATTTTCTTTGTGGTTGTCCCGTAGGCCCATAGTACAACTGGAACTCTATCATCCCAATCCTCCCGGTTTGCGCATCAGATTTTTGTTAGTCCTCTTTCGAGAATCTTGTTGAAGGCTTCAATTGTTTTGTTGGCTTGTGAGTGGTAAGGACTGCTCTTGTGATGTTAAATCAGAAATTATGTTGTAAGTGTTGCTAATGAAATGAGCTCCCTGATTGCTGGTTAGGCTCTCGAGACATCCAAACCGGGTAATGATATTCTCGAAAATGAACCTGGTAGCAATATCTGTCGAACAGTCCTGTACCGCTGCTGCTTCTGCCCAACGGGTAAGGTAGTCAGTCGCAGTAATGATGTACCTAGCCTTTGAATGTTTGGGTGTGGGGTTGATTGGTCCAATGAAGTCAACTACCCATTTCTCAAATGCCTGTAGAGCTCTAACTGGTTGTAGTGGTAGTTCATCTCGGCGTGATGACTTGCCTACCCGTTGACAAACATTACACAATCTAGCGTATAGTTTTGCATCCTTTAAGAGTGTTGCCCATCAAATTCCTGCCTGTAGAACTTTCTGTGCCGTGGCCTTTCCTCCTACGTGGCCTCCTGCAATTCCACTATGGCATTCCCAGAGTATATCTTGCCTTTCATGATCTAAGACACATCGTCTGAGAATGCTGTCTAGTCCTAGTTTATACAATTGTTCGACGATCAACTGGTAATCTTCTTCTGTAATGAACATATGGTGTTTTTGGGTTGCAGAATATGTTTTAGGACATACCCATGTACTGAGAAAGATTGCTATGTCCTCCAGATATTCTGGTATGGCCTCAATCCTGAACAAATATGCATCTGGGAGTTGGTAATCCACTGTTCCGCCACTTTCTCCTGACTTTATCCTGGATAGAATATCGGGTCTGACATTGCATCGTCCCGGCTTGATGATGACTTCAAAGAAAAATTCCTGAAATAGAAGCAACCATCTACAAATTCTCCATTCCAACACAGGTTTGTTAACTAGGTATTTCAATGCGGAATGATCAGTAAAGAATTTGAAGTGAGACCCTAACAGATAATGTCTAAATTTCTGTAAAGCATAAATCATTGCTAAGCCTTCCCTTTTTGTCGTTGTGTAGTTGTGTTCTGCTTTCAAAAAATTTTGACTCGCAAAATAGATAGGGTGATCCATTTCTCTATCTCCAGGTTGCGTTAAGATAACTCCTAGGGAAATTCCTGAAGCATCTACAGGCTCCGACCACAATCCTTGACTCGTCCTTGAGTCAAGCACTTGGTTCTTTCACAACCTCCAGGAGCATCTGCTGTGTTCCCTTGTCCATATTTTCTTCTTCTTTGGGCTCTTCTGTTTGTTATTTTTCTTCCTTTACCTCCTCAAACGAAGGGCCCAATTCTGGTACCAACTCTAATGCTCTGTGCTTTACTCCTTGAAATCTTTCAACTTTGTCCTGCCATTTCTAGGCGAGGAGTGATGTTTCTGCAAGAAACTGTTGGGTCGTCTCTTTGCTGTATTACTTTGTCTTAACCGCAACCAACGAGTTCCACTCAGAATATGTTGTTGCGTCGACTTGATGCATTTGCATGTAGGCAGTCTGAATTATAGGTCGAAAATTGCGCAAGTCTTTATTGGCTACAGACTGTGCCTCATAGAGTGTACTCAGTTCTTTTTCGGCCTGTTGAATTTGGTCTAACTTCTGCTATTGCTCCATGGGGTCCATTGTGGCCGCAATCTCTTTGTTCAAGACCTGGATCTTTGTGCGCACCTCCTCCAAGACCTGATTCTGTCGAGCGATGATGCTCATCCAGTCGCTAACTTCCTTGAATATTTTGGTGCAGTCCGCTATGTGCTTGTGCAATGCTGCTTGGGCATTGTTACCTTGCAATATGATCTTCTTCATTTTTTCCTGTAGCTGCTGAGGCTACTATTCTGCTTCCTACTGGATCTGTTGTAGCTTCACTTGTAGCTGCTCAGTGAGAGTAGTGAGTTGTTTCCATGCTTCTTGTAACAACTCGATCTATTTCTCTGGCTCTCCTACATCGTTGACTTCGGGTAGGTCGAGCGCAACCTTTCGAATCTCTGGACTGGCTTCAACAAGTTTTTCCTACACTTTTTCCAGTTTGTGTTGGACTTGGAGTTTGTCATGTGCTTTCTTCATTCCACATGTTTGCGCAATGAACTGTTCCTTCCTTGCAATCTTAGTGGATCTCTCGGCCTCCTAGAGCCTTTGCTCTAATTGGTCTATTGATGCCCCGATTAGTCAAAATAATTGTGGCGCTGGCCACTGTACCAGGTCAGCGGATGAAGGAGCTGCGTCAGTGGGTGCTCGCGTCTGTAGTGGAAGTCCACTGGCTATTGAATGGTTCGAGCGGGTTTCTACCTCTTCCTCCGTTGGTGGCACTGGTGCGATCCTCAACCTTACCTCTGCAGGAAAAAGACTTAGAACCTATGTTCTGGCTATGCAGAGTTGCATCAATTCTGCACATTGTTGAGGGTTATGAAGAACCTGCTCCATTTGTGCTCGCATCTGGTATATCCAGCTCTTCTGGTATATCCGTCTCTTCTGGTGCTTCTGCTTAATGAGCTGTGATTTCTTGGGCACCCTCACCCTTGGTCGGTGAGGTGATTTGTTGGTTGCAGTCGAGTTCCAACTCCTCTCTACTTCAGGCATCTTCTTCTTGTGCTGAAGACTCAGGATGTTGTTTCTGGGTTTCTGGATTCAGATCATTCAATGTCGTGCTCAGCTCAGAGGATTTGGTGTTGGTACCAGGAACTTCTGATTTTGGCTTAGGTGATTCTCTGGTTATTTGTGGGAGTTGTCGGTCCACTATCTCTAGCTGATCAAGCTGCATTGGCTTTGAGGTTGTGGTATGATGTAGACTGGAAGTGATGAGTTTTAGTAATTGGAGTGGTGGGGAGTGATCAATGATGAATGTGGACAGAAATGTTTCAGGCTCCGGGTCATCCTGAATATCAATGATAGTGGTGGATTTGGCTGCAGCGCTGGTTCGGGGAGTGACAAATGCAAGGGGTTATGGGTTCAAGGGTTTGTTCAGCGAGACCCCAGTTTTGGGCCTCTTCACCAATGGTTGAGTGCCAAGCCCAACACCCAATATTTGGTTAACCTCTGTGCCTGACAACACGACATCTTCTGGCAGCTGATGACAGGTCGATCTTTTCCTCCACTCCAACTGCTGTATCTCTTCTTCCTCCTCAGAGTCTTTTTGTACCAGAGCGTCTGGCTTCTTCTACTCGGGGACTGAGCTTAGTCCTTCTCCTACTTCCTTGTCTTTTTTCTTCAACAACTCCACATGAAAAATGTAATGCATCCCTACTTTACACGGGACGCGTTTGACTCCTTGCCATGACATGACTTCCTTATCGAAGGCTTCCTCATCCAAATAGAACGAGATCATCCTTGTGTGGAAATGTTCCCTGCTGACATGTCTCGTCCAGATGAATGTATTGTGTTGGTTCATGCTAAAGGCGATATTCATCGTGTTACAGTTGAGGAGATCCTGTGAGATGCGCAGCCTCAGCGTTGTGTCTATCATACCATTATACCGTTTGGAAAATGCTGCACTGTTGAGTGTTGTATTCTCAGAGTCTAGTCTGGACTGCCATGGCTCAAACATATTCACCATGTGCCCCTTATCTAGTACTACCGGTTGTCTACCCACAGGTGGCTTCCATTTGAACATTGCTAATGCAACAAGTAGGTATCCATAGGTGAAGGTTCCTCCCTTCTCCCGTGCTTCCTCGCAAGCTACTAGTAGTTCCTCCAACAAGTAACTACAACAACTGAACACTGCTCCATTTGCGCAAAAGTCAGTGACTGATAACACATATAGAGTGCATTCTCCCTTAGTACGACCTCATAACCTTGCTAGCTATGATTTAGCAGCCAGTCTAGATTGTCTCAGGAATTATTGGTTCAATTACTGCTGTGCGTCCACCTCTCTTTGTGTTGAATCTCTCGTATGGGCTAGGCTCGCCTTTCTTTTTCCCGTGCTTATCGGTCCCCTATAATCCCTTCGACACATCCTCACCTTGGGAGGATAGTCTAGTAAGTTGTTGGATGTCTTCAACATGGATTGGATACCGCTTATACAACCATATACTTCTGTCATGCACCCTGCTTATCAGAAATTTCGTGCAACATGCAATCTTGCATGTGGTACCAAACACTGGTAAGTATCTCAGGTTCATGATGTTCGAGTTAAATATGTTGATGAACTCTTCTTTTGGTACAAATTGCATCCCTCTGATTCCCTGCAGAGCTATCTCACAAAAGACATCTGTGTGCATCTGTGGGAACAAAGATGAATCCGTGAGGTCAAGGTCAAGGAGCTTAACATGCTCTACCTTTCCTTTGAGATCACCCACGATCTCGACCTGGGGGTCGTAGGGCTCATCTGGTATTGCTTCTTTAGACATGGCGCTTCATCTTTCCATGGCTCTAAACATTCACACTTCAGTGGCAGGTAGGAACTAGGGTTATTCCTGCAGGTTTTACAATGGTACCAACTGGTTCATGCTGTTGAGTTTCGAAATGGCTATGCTCTTTTTATAAATAATACATTCTCCGCTGAGTTCTGAGATACTTATACTTGGCTTAACGGGTAATTTTGATCCAGATTATTTTCGGCACGAAATGAGAGCGGAGATATAATAAAGAAATGCACAGAGATATTGCAGATATTCAATAATATAACAAAAATGTATCAGAGATGCAACCATAAACACAAATA
>SNQJ01S0069788.1:0-13642 GCA_010110895.2 Picea sitchensis | reverse complement strand
GTTTGACAACCTCTGCTGAGATGAGGTTCTTCTGGCTTCCTCTATCAACAATAAAATGCAGTGGGGTCCCCTTCACCCACATCTGTGAATGAAAAAGGTGCTCCCCTTCATCAGGATCTGTTGGTTCTTTTGGTTGAATTGCTGCGGTCTCGACAATAGCAGTGGGGTCTACGTCGATGATCTGTCTTTTACCATTATTTTCAGAATCAGATTCTGAATCAAGGTTTGGATCCTTGTCTTTGATATTGGCCACCAATGAGTGTTTTGAGCGACATTCATCGGTGTTGTGCCAAGGGATTTTGTGGAAATCACACCATTTTCCGGTGTCCTTCTTTGTCTTCCCGTGACCCTTCTTTTCCTGTATCTTGGACTAGTTTTCAGGAGACTGTTTGTTAGGGCCGTCTTTGTCATACTTTGGTTGTTGCGGATTTGCAGACCTGAATTCCCGTTTGTTCTGGTGCTTAAATTTCTGCTCAATTTTAACAGCATATCAATAAGCAACACCGAGTGATGAGATGTCCAAAAGATCCATTTCAGTCTGGATGTATCTGTGTAGAGACCCACGGTATTTCAGAGCCAAATGTCGCTCAGAGTCTTTGATACCCAACTTGGTGTGCAAGGTATGGAAGGTATTGGTGAACTCCAAAACTGCTTGGCCCCTCTCTTGCCGCAGTGTGTTCCATCTCATGTATTGGTCTTCATAGTTGCCAACAGGGTAATACTGTTCCTTTACCACATCCATAAAAAAATCCCAAGTGAGACGTCGCGCTGCTTGTTTGTGGAAGTCTGTCATGAACCTGTTGAGGTTGAGGTTGTTCAACAAGTTGAGCTACATGAGAGGAAGGTGTGCAAAAGGAATTTTTGTGCTTTGCTGCAACCTTGTCGACCTACTTCTGTTGGATAGAAGGTGCAGGGGGCGAAAATGTAGTGGTTGCAATGTCCTTCTATTCCCCTTTCGAATAGATTGTGAAGAAGCTGAATTTTGCAGTATGAGATACTACCTTGCGGAACGTTTTAGGTGGAACAATAGTTGGAACTACCTCTGGTATTCTGTAGAGATGACCCCCCAAAGTAACAATGACACTACGGGGTCGAGACTCATAAACAACATGGCGCTTATACATATATGGTTGCCCCAAGAGAACATCACAGACATCTAGTGGAGCAACATCACATAATACCTCATCCTTGAAGGGCTGGATGCAATAAAGGTTGTGACTAGACTAGGTTTGCCTGGCCTATGGACTCAGATTGGATTTGGATTCATGGGCCCTCCGACCACAAAGGTTGTCCCCGTCATCTTTAATGACTGTCATTAATGGAATCTCTTATGCTGCAGGTCCTGTACTGCCGAGTCGTCATCTCTGTATCAACCAACACTTAAACAAAACAAATGAACTATATGTTATGGTGCAACAATGTTCACATGGACTTTATTAACTGAATTTACAAAATTTCAGAAAGAAAATGAAACTCAAATCTAACTATTGTACAAGCTCCGTCGAATTGGAGCGACTATCCTTCTCTCTCAGTTTTGAGACAGGTAGGGCTTCAGGCGAGCGCCATTCACCCATCCCGGTTGCAACACACCATCCAGTTGCGCGATTCAGACTGCTCTTGAGGGTCGGATCTCTGCAACTATGAAGGGTCCCAACCAGTGCATACGCAGCTTGCTAGGATGGTTCTGGTATCAACTATCGTAGAGTAACACCTTGTCCCCTTGTGTGAATACCTTGGTCTTAATGTGTCGGTCATGCCAAGATTTTTGTCTTTCCTTTTCAACCCTCTGAAGGAAGTCTGCTAGAAATCTGGTTTCCTCGAGTTCTTGTAGCTCCATAAGTCTCTGCGCCACTGATTCCTCTTCTATCATACATGTGACTTGTGAAATATATAGACTTTGAGTGATGAACTCTGCAAGCACCATTACTGCTCTCCCATAAACTAACTTGAATGGTGTGTATCTGTGGAGTTTCTTCGTGGTTTTCCTAGAGGCCCATAATACAACTGGAACTCTATCATCCTAGTCCTCTTGGTTTGCGCAACAGAACTTTGTTAGTCCTCTTTCCAAAATCTTGTTGAAGGATTCAATTGTTCCATTGGCCCGTGGGTGGTAAGGACGTCTCTTGTGATGCTGGATCAAAAATTTTGTTGCAAGTATTTCTATAGTGATGCTAATGAAATGAGCTCCCTAATCGCTGGTTAGGCTCCTTGGACATCCAAACCAGGTAATGATATTCTCGAAAATGAACCTGGCAGCAGTATCTGTCGAATAGTCCTGTACCGCTGCTACATCTGCCCAACGGGTAAGGTAGTCAGTCGCAGTAATGATGTACCTAGCCTTTGAATGTTTGGCTGTGGGGTTGATTGGTCCAATGAAGTCAACTTCCCATTTCTCAAATGCCTGTAGAGCTCTAACTGGTTGTAGTGGTAGTTCATCTCGGCGTGACGACTTGCCCACCCGTTGACAAACATCACACAATCTAGCGTATACTTTTGCATCCTTGAAGAGTGTTTCGCACCAAATTCCTTCCTGTAGAACTTTCTGTGTCAATGGATTTCCTCCTATGTGGCCTCCTGCAATTCCACTATGTCATTCCCAGAGTATATCCTTCCTTTCATGATCTAAGACACATCGTCTGAGGATGTTGTCTAGTCCTAGTTTACACAATTGTTCGATGATCAATTGGTAATCTGCTTCTCTAACGATGATATGGCGTTTTGGGTTGCGGAATATGTTTCAGGACAGGCCCCTGTACTGCGAAAGATTGCTATGTCCTCCAGAAATTCCGGTATGGCCTCAATCCTGAACAAATATGCATCTGGGAGTTGGTAATCCACTGTTTCACCACTTTCTCCTGACTCTAGCCTGGATAGACGATCGGGTCCGATGTTGCATCGTCCCGGCTTGATGATGACTTCAAAGGAAAATTCATGAAATAGAAGCAACCATCTACAAATTCTCCCTTCCAACACAGGTTTGTTAACTAGGTATTTCAATGCGGAATGATCAGTAAAGAATTTGAAGTGAGACCCTAACATATAATGTCTAAATTTCTCTAAAGCATAAATCATTGCCAAGCCTTCCCTTTTTGTTTTTTTGTAGTTGCGTTCTACTTGTGACAACTTTTGACTCGTAATATAGATAGGGTGATCCATAGCTCTTTCTCCATGTTGCGTTAAGATAGCTCCTAGGGAAATTCCTGAAGCATCTACATGGACGTGAAATTCCTTCTCCCAGTTTGGGAATATAAGAATCGGTGTTGTAATGAGTTTCTCCTTAAGTGTCTCAAATGATTTATCACATTCGAGAGTCCATTGGAACAATTTAGACTTTTTCAGGAGGTTTTCCAGAGCTGCAGTAATGTTGACATATCTTTGAATGAACCTACGATAGTAACCTGTGTGTCATAGTGTGGAGCGCAACTGTTTAGCACTCATAGGTGGTGTCATATTCATAATGATCACAACTTTTGCTGGGTCTACCAGTACTCTTTCTCGACAGAATATGCGGCCCAACAAATTTCCATGTGGCACATAGAAGATACACTTTCTGAGATTTAATGAGATTTGCAATTCTCTGCATATGTCAAACATTAGCCTTAGCAGTGCTACATGTTCCTTAAGCAGGCTGTATATTGTGCAATCATCCATATAGAATTCTATAAATTTGTGAATGAACTCTCTAAAGGATGTTATCACGATCCTGGAGAAAACTGTAGGGGCGTTCTTTAAGCCAAATGACATCACGTTGTATGCAAAAGATCCCCATTCTATAATGAAAGTGGTCTTTCTTCTGTCTTCTTAAACAATCCTAACTTGATGGTATCTTGAAAATTCATCTGTAAATGAGTATGATTCCTTCCCCGCAACCTGTTCTAGCACCTCATTGGTAAAGGGTGTTGGGAAAGGTTCATGCACATAGGTAGAGTTGAGGCTTCTGTAGTCCACACAGACTCTAATATCCTCGGTGTCTTTCTTGCTTTGAATGACTAACAGGCTGACCCACTTTGCTTCTTCTACCACAAAAATGAGACCTTCTTCTAACATCTTATCAATCTCCTTTTAACTTTCTCTTTTGCTCTTTAGTTAAGACGGCATGGTCTATGTCTGATAGGCTTGGATCTTGGTTTTAACTCAATATTCATTTATTCCATGACTCCTTTGATTTTCTTTAATTCTGAAAAAGTCTTTGGGAACAAATCCTCATATTCCCGCAGTAAACTCTGTATTTCCTGACTGGTTTTCTCATCCCAGTAATCTCCCACCATAGCTATCTTGGGTTGCTCTATAGTCCCTATGTTGAGTCTGTGCAACTTTAATGGGTGGTTGTAGGAACTATCGGTTTGGCTGGGTATGGTGTTTTGGATTTCTCTTCTCCCCTCCGTCTCTTTTATGGTTAGGTTTCTCAGTTCTTCTAAGTCGTCTTGGGTTTCTGAATCTTTGCTAATCTGATAACATTCTATAGGCTTCTCAGTCAAGGGTAAGTGGAGTTTAGTCTGAAGTTCTTGGGTATGCTTGGGACACACTACAAGGTTTGATCTCTTATTACCATTGGCTGTAAAAATAATTTCTTTAATATTTCGCAGGGCTAGTTCAAGCTCAGGGTACTTACCTGTGAATGAAAAATCCTTACAAAATTGAGCTGTCGTTTTTTTCCAGTCGTTGTTATGTCTTCTGGTTTCCTCATGTATAAACCAAGATTTTGGGATTGGGCCTAGAGAGTGGGGAAATACCTGAACCCATAAGTGAGAGGGTATCTCCGCAGCCTGCCACTCTGTCACGCACTGTTCAATGTGTATTCTAGGGTCCGATTCTCCGTTGAAAAGTTGCACAACTTGGAGATCCGTCTCCATCTCTGATTCCAACTGCTCCTTATTCCAAAACATGTACTTGATAGCTTGCTTCACATCGTACCAAGTTCTGAGTATGAATTTATGGATGGCTCACCATCTGGCGGGGGTGTTCTGAAAAGATACATCTAGTACCGATATTCTTTGATCTTCTCTAATGTTCTCTTCATGTTTTGCAAAATATTTTCTAGATCTGAGGTACCATCGTATACTAGGTGTTTTCTAACTTCTGTCCCAACCCATATGGTCATTCAGACAATTTCTCATCTTATTTAGAATATTTCGTACGAACCTTGTTGCCAACTGTCAAAAGCCAATTCTGAATCTTCGCCTGTTGACTATATACTTCTCCAGCTTACTGATCCATCAACATTAGGGTTTATATAATCATTGCTTGTCCCAACTGTTACAGTGTATAATTGATCTAGATCTTCTCCCTCCATATTATTGTCTGTTGGTTCTGTGTACCTGGGTCCTACATATGGATCCAAAGGTTGAACTACCTTTATTCCCTCAGCTTCAAAAGTCATGGTGTCTTTCTTCAAATCGATTACTGCATAATTTTCATAGGCCCAATCGATGCCAAGTAATGCAGGGTAGGGGTCCTTGTCTCCCATGATCTCAATGACATCAAAGTTAGCTACTGTTTTTAGTCCCGCTACATCGATTTCCACGTTATCCAGTCTTCCTATGGGGAATATACAGTATTGGTTTTCCATTCTTAACTGAATTGGGGAATATGTCAGTCTCAATTTTCCTAAGGCTTCCCAGGTCTTCTTCGGAAGAATGTTCACATCTGACCCTAGGTCCAACATGACGTCCTTAATTTTGAAGTCATCTAACTAGGCAACCAGTCAAAATTCGTTTGCGGTTCGTACTTTTGTTCACTTCACTCTATGAGTACTCTTCTCAGGAATATTGGCTCTTATCCTTGCTTCTGAGGTCTCTTCATTCCCTATGACTAGGTACAACACATTGCGTAATTTTTCTGTTATTTTATCATTCCCTAGAATGTCAGAGAATAATTGGAACCAAAGGTCAACTGCGTTTTGAGGTTGCTCAGGCTGTCTTGGTATGACTACAGGGTTTCTGGGTGCAGGGGNTCTTGACTAGGAACATTCTAGAATACTTCTATGGCATATTTAAATAACAACTTTTGCTTTAGGGGGTCATACTTGTCTCCCTTAAGTGCTTCTTTCTGGATCTGAGGTAGATTATCAACATCAGCTCATGTTTTCGCTCCTCCTTGAGTAATAATATTAAGGTTGGGAAATTGTCCCTTAGAAATCCTCTTGATCTTTGAACTGATAAGGTTAGTTCCTCTTTGTTGTACTCTGTCTTTCCACTTTGCAATTAACTCTGGGAAGTCTTCAGTTGCGTGTTCATTGTTTCTGCAGTGGGAGCACCATGGTTGCCTTGAATGAGGACAATCTCTGGCCAAGTGAACTTGTTCATTGCAGTTATAACATATGCTTGGTCCTCTTCCCCCGGTTCTTCCTCCTCTGAAATATCCTCCAGCTCCACCTCCTCAACCTCTTCCTGGTCCCTGAGGGTTTTCATTCAACCTTAATGTTGTTCGGTTTAACCTGTTTGCAAGTGCGTCCAATGCTCTACATTGATTGGTAGTATGCGTGGTAGATGCATAGAACTCACAATGTACCATGTTTGGTATTGTCAAATATTTTTGCATGATGGGGCACTGTCTTGGCCTGTGCCTATGGATTCGATAGATCTCACAATATTCCAATGTTGGTGCTGCTTGGCCTCCTAGGAAAGCATGGTATTGGGTGGGGTTATGGAATGTTGAATTCGTCGACACTTGTGCAACTCCTCCCATGGGTCTTGGTGGGGTTACCATCAGATTTTGAGGAGGTCCCAGTCCCCTCATTCACGGACATTCGTTTGCTAGATGACCTTCCGTGTAATATCCAGTGCACCAAACCTGTGGTCGTCCTGGTCTGGGTATCGTCAGCTCCTGAATATTTTGTGTAAGTGCCGATATTTTCCCTTATAGTTGCGCCAAGTTCACATCTACTGGGGGTTGAGTTACTCTCAGGCTCCTAGGGTATCCCGCCATAGCTTCAATCTTCATCGATTTTTCTAAAGAATCTGTTAATGTGGCTATCCATTGTTGCAATAGCGAAATCCAAGTTAGAGGCAACAACCCCTGAATGTACCACTCCCTTTGATGTTCTTAGTGGATTGGATGTGCAAACCTCCCTATGGCATATTTAAACTTCTGGATATACTCCTAGGCTGATTCACCTTCCCTTTGCTGGATCTCGCACAACTCAGACAGAGCCTATTATTCTGACTGAGGTAGTTTGAACTTTGCTATGAACCTCGTCCGTACCTGGCCAAGTGTGAACGCTTGGCCTTGTGTCCTTGGTACTCCTAGTTCAATGATCTTCATGTACCACTTGAGAGCATGAATTCTCAAGGTAGTCAAGAAATCGACCAACTTATTCATATCTGTAGTCCCTTTGGATCTCCAGATTGCTTCGCACATGAACCAATGCTCCTCAATGTCTTCATCTCCCTTACCCCAAAATTCTAGGTATCAGGCAATTGAACCTCCTGCATGGCTGACCATTGCTAATCCTGTTGTTCGTATCAATATGAACCCCAACGATCCTGCTTGTGATGTGCCGATGGTTCCCAATATCCTCCCTATACCCACACTTCCTGGTTGTGACTGGCTAACTAATTTCATTGGAACAAAACTGCCATGAGAAGGTAGTATCGAACCTACTACTTGTATAGAAGGCACTTGGGGTGTGGGTGATTCGGGGCTAGTGCCACTGGCTTCGTGGCAGTTTTATTTGATATGGGGGGTCTCGTTAGCTTCCACTGGGATGATCTCTTCGACCGAATTCCTTATCTCTCTTGTTATCAGGGCTGAATCTTCTCTTTCTCCTCCAAGATTCATGTCGACTTCCTCCTCTCTTACATCTGTAATTTCTACTTCTTGTCCCACTTCCCGGGGACTTCTTACTATCCTCGCTTCTCTCTCGTTTAATATTTGACTAGCCAGTCATTCCTGTCTTCTCATCTTCTGCAGTTCTTCCATCTGTCTTTCCTCTACTTCCCCCGATTCGCCTTCTTTCCTCAAATTTTCAGACTGTCTTGCTGCTTTCTTGATATTGCAGTGCCACCACTTCTCAACTATGGCGACTCTCTTCAAGGCTCGCTCATCTCTTGAGTCCATTTCTTTCTGTTTCCCCCCCCATTTGTCAAATAACCCTTCCTCTCTCTCACGCCATGACTCTCACCCTCTCTCGCCCTACCCCAAGAGAGGGTGTTTACGCTACCATCTCGGTCGAGGAAATAATCAACATCCCTTCCTCCATCAAGAAAACCTTAATACACAAGGGGATTTCTCTCACCAACCTTCCCCTTGCGCCTTTCTTGAAAATTTCCTCTGCCCGTGAGAAAGAATGGTGGTTCTCATCTGCAAATTCGATTATGTATCCCTCTAGTGTGGTGCTAACCCAAAAATCCACAGCTTGTGTAACTGGGCAATCCAACCTTTGGAGTGCTTCTAACTTTTCGGTATCCCATGCACAGATCTTCTTTCCCCGTCCTTGGAACTCTGGAGCTTATTGGATCCTCTTTATCCAGTGAAAAAAATTCTTTCGGGATTTTAACTCAGAAAATCTCGTACTGGTCGCTCGATCTTTCTGAGTAAAAGATTGCTTCGTGAGTTTTTGCCATGGATTTTCTCCTTAGTTCCCCTTCTTTCCATATGAAGGCATCACAGTTCCCTTACCACCATTGATCAATGCCAGATCTATGGATCGGCGATAGAATTCTCCCTACAGGTTCCCTTTTAACACAGGTGCCAACAACGAAACCATTTTGTTGGTGAAAATTTAATCAGACCAGGGTCCTTCTGAGGTTACCAACAAAAGGTACCGTGTAGTCTAGAGCACTCACATTTTCATCTCCTCCAAAGAGAAGAAGTCTCAACTGAAGCAATGTCGAGACATATAGATAGGGAAGGGTAGGGAAAAGACTAAAGAGGATCCATAGAGCCTTCATAACTCATTCCTATTCTTGCGTGAGAGACATGATTAGATCTGAAACATATGAATACAAGAATCAAACCTACTTACGTTGCGGGAAATCATTTATATGTAGAACCATCAAATAGAACTCATAATCCATAAGGAAACACTGTAATGCATAAGTGAACATACAAAGACACAACATATTTGAAAATTTGGTCCTTCTTCATATTAACTTTAGGATCTTTCTCTGATTATAGACTCATAAGTACACAATAGGGCGCAATACAGACTCTTGGCTCTGGACTCAGGTCATAGAGATTTAATTCTCCAACTGATAGTTCCAATTCATTACACACTCATACTTGTCTTCTTTCGACTTACAACAATTCTCAACAACTAATCCCAAAACTTGGGCGACTTTGACCAACTTGACTCAACTCAACCCAACCAACCAACGAACCCAGGAACTGACGAACGAACCATCAAACCAACAAAACCCAATGAACAAACCCTTTTATAATTATGTTCAGTCCTATATATATTTGGGTTGTGTCTTCCTTCTCGGCTTGCACGCTTTCTTGTTCTGTTGCAACTGTTTGTTGCTTCGCTGGCATTGCACTGACTTTCACAACTGCTTTCTGTTGCTCTTTCTTCTGACCTCCGATGTAGTTTGCACAACTTGTGCTTAGTCAAAGCTTGCACGATTACTTCCCAAAAACGAAGGGCCCAACATATGCGTCTGATACTGAATGTTCATGATCGAAGGATTCACATGGATTGTGGTGACTGTGTTGTAATGAATGTTTGATTGCAGTACAGTTATAGTGTTTTCAGTTCCCTAAAACTTCGAATTCAAGAGGATATTGTTTTCAGAGTTTTCCTCCTTAGGCTACTAGAAGACCCGATGTCCAGAGTAGACCTTTACATATTCTCCTCGATTTCTTCCTCCTACTCACCCTTACTACAAATTACTAGCTGAAGTTGATCAAGACCTCATTTTATTGTGCATACTGCCTCAATTTTTCGAGTAAAAATGATATTCTCTCGAGTCTGCCCCATTTGACCTCTTTAAATCCATTAACCATGACATATAAATTGATGGGTACTGGGCTTACCTCTGCTGTAATCTAGAAGTGACTTCTAGTGCTAAAATTTCTGGCACTGTTTCCGGGGAACGAATTGAAGACTTTTATCTGGGATAGAAAAACAAGAAGCTCTGATTCTGAAGGTGCATCAGACATCGAAACCTGTGAAGATTGTGCTTGCACCCGACGACTCCACTGAGGTGACTCCACCATTTCAGTTGTGGCTTCTGAAAGCAGACAGACAAGGTCCAATCCACAACTACCTCTAGTGACACCTGAAGTTGACCCAAAGAAAATTATCAGAAAGTGAAAGACCTCTCAAGAAGGTGCCTCAACTACTGTACCAAGCGATTCTGGTAATTTACATATTCCTTCTTTAAAAACTCCATTAACTGCTTCTAGTTCTCCTATTCTACTAGCTATTGGAGTCCCCGGGATTTTAAATTTTGGGAGTTGTCCTGTTGATTTCTTCCCTCCTAGCCTTGGAAAATAAAGAGAAATCTTTCACACCCTTTTCTCCCCTGAAGTTGTGAAGTGGAAGGATAGAGCTTTGACCTTTGAAGACTTCCCTACTCCAGACTTTACTACTCCTCCTCCTATTAGAGTTGTTGCAGTTACAGAAGGGGAAACCTTTGTTACCTCTAGCCCCTCATCCTTATCTCCTAAATCTCAACCTTTTCCTTTTTCTCCCAGAAGCACAACCCTAGTATCGCCTATCCAAACCCCATCTCCTCTTGGTTCCCCTCCAGTTCACATCCAAATGGCAGGTGCTAATCCTCCTAGGAACATGATAGCTAAAATATTTTCTGCTAGATACGCTCCTTGAGTTTTATCTCAGCCTATGAATGATCTCCCAGCCACAAAATACCTTAAGTACATGCACCAGTTCACAGGGGAGGGAGACGTGACTACAGAATAACACCTTTCATCCTTTTATAGATTTGCAGAGATTCAGGCCTTCGAAAATGAAGATGTGTGGATGAGAGTTTTTGTACAGAGCCTTGATGGTGATGTCGGGGATTGGTTTAAGGACTTGTCTCCTGGATCTGTTGACGTGATTTCTGCTATGGATGATTCATTCTTAAGACATTGGGGGAATAAAAAAGATCTCCTTTATTATATTACATAATTCGAGGCACTTAAGAGAGAAGAGGGGGAATATGTTTCAGACTTCTCGAAGAGATTTAATAAGATGTATACAAATATTCACGTTGAAGTTAAGCCTATGGAAACCTCCTCCAATATGACTTATGCTAGTGTTTTCAACCCTGATTTTTGCCTCCTGTTGAGAGAAAGAAGAGCTACCTCCTTGGCTCATATGAAAGATGCAACCCTTGAAGCAGAATCCAATATATTGGCAGCTAACAAACTTATGGGTAAATCTGATAGAGACAGAGGAAAAGGTAGGTCTGGAACTTTGAATTCTAGTTCCTCTGTTGTCCCCCCTCAAACGGATGAAGTGACCAAGCTACTAAATCACTTTCTAATAGAATGGAAAAGATTGAATTAGAAGGAAAGCATGGCTATAGGAATTCCCAAAATACCGAGAATAGGGGTAGTTTCAAAAGACCAACTAATGCCCCTCAAATCACCCAAAGAGATCAAAGAAACAAAGATAGATATGATCAGAAAGTTCAAGCTCCTCTCCAAAATAACCTTGTTACTGACGATGAAGGAGAGGAAGAAGAGATTGACCCTGGAATTCATTGTCTTGGGGACACCTCCTCATTTCCTCATTTAACCCAAGCTGCATATGAAGAGTCTCTCATGGATAGTCAATTAAATGAGTTGAGCAAAGAGGAAAAGACCTACAACAACCCAAACAGATATAGCCTCAAGTCCAAGAAGAAAGAAGGAAAGCCTGATGTTCCTGATCAACCTACCAAAGAAGAGAAGCCTGCTAACAATGTGGCATATAGAAACAAAGAAAAGGAGGTACAAAACCCCCCATCAGTGGTCAAAGGTCTCGTCCCAGAAGTGAAGGAAATTCTGAAGCCCCCTCCCTTTTTCAATTTTGACCGTGAAATTCAAAATCTTAGAATCCCTGTACCCCTTTTTGTACTGGTCAAGTTTGAAGATTTCAAAAGGATCCTCTTTAAACTATTGCAGTTTGAACCTATGTCTCATTCCATAGACTTAGTCAATTTGCAAGATGAAAAGACCAACTGTCATATTAGGACCTTTGGTAGAAGATATATATGATTCCTCCCCTCCCTTCTACACTTCATTGAACATCCATGATAAGGTGCTGCATAAATTCTTGATGTATTCAAGGGAATCTCACAATATTATGCCTAATATTGTCATGGAAGAACTCAGGTTGGAAGTTACCAAAACCTACCACGACCTGTATTCTTTCAACTCCAGGAAGGTGAAGTGCCTTGGGGTTATCAAAGACCTGGCCGTGTCTCTATTCCAGTTGCCAATGAACAACATAGTCATGGATATAGTAGTGGATGATGTTCCCCCTAAGTTAGGGGTGATCCTGTCTAGATCTTGGATAAAGAGACTGGGGGGAACCTTGCAGATGGACCTTTCATACGCCACCATTCTTGTGTTTGGGGGTGAAAAAATGAGACTTTACAGGGAAGCGCAACTCGCGTACATCATCAGTGATGAAGAAAACCCCACAAACCATCCTATTTTTTATTTTGACACTGATTTGGGATCCAACATATTGCATCTCACTGATGCTCTTGAAAGTCCTCTTGGAATCAGAAAGAAACCCATTACTTTTTGTGAAATCCCTTCCCCAAGTACCTCTATTTGGAATATGTTCTTTGACAGAGCCTCTTCTAAGGAAGGTGCTGGTGCTGGTGTGGTCCTTGTTTCACCTCGTCAAGAAGATATACTTTTGTCCTACAAACTAGAATTCAAAACCAACAACAATGTGGTAGAGTATGAGGCTCTTGTTTTGGGTTTAAGGGCTGCAAAAGACATGGGGATTGAAGAGCTACCAATATTTGGGGATGCAGAACTAATTGTTCATCAAGTCAAAAATATTTATCAAGCTAATAACCCAAGGTTAAGGGCCTATATAAATGAGGCGTGGGACCTAATAAAAAATTTCTTCTTAGCTTTCAACATTTCATATATTCCAAGAGAGGAGAATACCAGGGATGATTCTTTGGCTGTCTCGGTGAGCCATTTCAGAGTCCCACTGCCACCTAAGCTCAGGTATGATGTTGAGGTTAAATATAGGCCCTCTGTATGTGACAATATCAAGCATTGGAAGGTGTTTGAGGATGATATTGAGATCAAAAAGTTTCTTGAGTCTGTTGATGAGTTATATGCATTACACATTGATCAAGATCACGATTCCAAAAGTAAACCTCATGCTGATGTATTTTTAAATAAAATTGCTAATCACCATATTGTTCAGCTGCCTAGTAAGCAAATTCCGAAGGGACTAGTTCCTTTAGAAATATTGTTTGATGGGAATGATGTGGCAATAAAGTTTAAAGGTTCAACTCATGATGCTGATGTATCTGAGTGTAATATTGGTACAGAGAAGGACCCAAAGTGTGTCAAATTGTCAAGCAACTTGTCAAGAGAACAAAGGGATGAATATGCTGAGCTATTAAAGGAGTTTGTTGATGTGTTTTCCTGGACTTATGAGGATCTCATAACATATGACACAAGTATCATTGAGCATAAGATCCCACTAAAGGAAGAGGCCAAGTCATTTAGGCAGAAA
>SNQJ01S0069787.1:17049-38875 GCA_010110895.2 Picea sitchensis | reverse complement strand
GAGTGTTGGATCGCACAGAGACATAGACATGATATAAAAACTAATCTCAGGTTAGCTTTATTTCCATTCACTTTCTGTTATTTTACCTATTAGTGAAACTGGAAAATTTTAGATTGGCTTTGACCATCGCTCAATGCTTGTTTCATAACTTAGTTAATTCAAGTTCCTAGATTTATGATTAGAAAATAGAAAATACAAAAATGTTCTTTCTTTATCTACTTCTGAGAACAATTACAAAACTATGATTTTGCAAGGATTTTACTAAAACTTGCTACCTGTAATTATTTTGTTCATAACTAATATGTTCATATTTCCCTTTCTGTTTAATATACTTGTAAAATAATTAGATTAAAGTTTATAGATTATTATAGTTTTAGCATTAGCTAGTTTACTTCTTTTCTTTGTTTTAGGACCTTAGTCGACTAACAGAGCCATTAAACCCGTCAGAGTAGGTTTCATCAAATGACTTGGGTTATTTAGACAACCCCAGACTAGATATATTCTTCCGGTTGATGGCATGTCTAATTTTCCCATCAACAAATGGCACTAGAAGGAGGGCCTGAATTCAATTGATGGCACGTGGAGGTTGCAAGAATCCTCCCCCACACGCTCGCTCCCCTATCATAACGTGCAGTCACTTAGACAACAACGTTCACTTGAAACAACAACTACCTCAAACGAGAATCCTGAGCTTCCCGTTGAACGAGTGACACCATCTCCTCAAGGAGATGACATCCAAGAAATTGTTCATCAGTCACTCATAAGGACACATAGTGCCTTGGCCCGTATCAGAAAACCTGGTAGGCCACTTAAACAACCCTTAAATTTCTCGATATCCGAGAACAAGTTGAAGGCACTAGTCTACTCTTAAACCCTTTATGATATAATACCACTGATCCTACAAAAACACCTACTCTTGGAGCCGGAGGGTTTTATCCCACCTTCCCCACCTGGTTCATCTCCATCCTCTTCAGGAGAAGAGTCATCTAACGAAGGAAGTTCCTCATCTGAATCATTTCAACCTTCGACACCACCAACACCCATGGAAAACCAAAACAATCTTGCTAGACCTTGGCTTGATCAATATGCCATAGTAGTACCTGGACCACAACATTCATTATTGAAACACCCAGAGAAATGGTTGCCTAAATTTGATCTAGATTCTAAACAATCTCTTGAGGATCACATAATTTTTTTTATGTTGGCCATCAGACTCAGAAATGTAGGACATGAAGATGTAGTATGCAAACTCTTTTCTTATACTTTTGAGGGCAATGCCTCCACATGGTATTTTTCTCAACAGCCCCAGCCCATCGTCTCTTGGGACAAGTTTGAAACCTATTTCTTAGATAATTTTGGACATGATAAATCTCCTGAAATACTGGTTATGGAGCTCTCTAGTTTAAAAATGAATCCCAAGGAAAAAGTAAAAGATTTTAACCAGAGATTTCTTACCTTAAAGAATAAAATCCCTGTAGATTCAATGCCTGTGGAAAGTCTAATCATTGCATATTACATCAAAGCCTTCACAATAATATCGCCATATGGGTCAAAAGGTCTAAAAAGAACACTTTGTTAGGAGCCTTTGAGGAGGCAAGCCAAATTGAAAAGGATATATTAATCTTAAAAGATAATCTCAATAATGAAGCTGAAACGACTTCGTCTTCTAAAAAGAAAATAGAAATCCTTGCTAGGGCTCCTGAGGCTAAAAATCAACCAGAAAATTTAGGCTTAGAAAGCTTGCAAAAGGATTTCCAAAAATGATCAAATCAAGTCATAGACTTGAAGAGATCGGCGAAGGAGGAATCCTCAAGCAAAGGAAGTTGTAAATCTCCTTTCAGAAAACCTTTTCCTCCCAACTGGCCAAACCAAACCACTGAAGGTCTTAATTTTGAAAGCTTGCAATATGCTTTGAAAACCATTATAGAGGCACATGATAATTTTGCTTATGCCCCTCCTGAAAATTCTAAAAACATAGCTGAGGAAGAAGTAGTAGAAGAAGAGGAATCATCCCCCAATATCTTTGGAAACTTCTCTGACAGTATTTTCCAAGAAAATTTTGAAACTGACCACCCTTACAACACAAGAAGCAAAACGAGGAACAAACCTTCTTTTGAAGTGAGTAATAATGTATTACCGAAACAGTCAAAGCAAGATGAAAAAAAATAAAAATTAGCAGCCCTAGTTTTAGAATATGATTTAGTTGAAGATCTAAAAAAACTAAGGGCTAATATTTCTGCTTTCGAGATTTTGAAATTTCCCCTTATTTTGCAGAAAATGCTTCAAAATATCGTAGAAAACAGTAAGAACAATGATCCTAGTAGTAAGAAAACTGCAGAAATTGGATCTAAAACAGCCAAAAAGATCCCAACTAAAACAGCATCTGAACCTCCATATAAAAGGGGTTTAGCTGAAAAAAATGTATCAAATGTAGATAAAACTATTTCAGGGATAGTGACAAAAAATCAGTAGAATTCTATTGTTAACGCTCATAAAAATGTCCCGCCTTTCTTATTAACCTTTGAAATTTTTAATAGGAATGTACATAATTTCATGGTCAATTCCGGCGCATCATCAAATGTTATGCCTTTATCTGTTTGTCAAAAAATTAACACAGAAGCTCAACCCTCTGATCTCAAAATCATTCATCTTGATTGGACGAACGTTAAGGTAATCGATGAACTTAAGAATGTTCTGATTAGGTTATCTTCTAATCCTAAGGTTCACCAAATTATTGACATTATTGTTGTTGAAATCCCTGAAGTCTATGGTTTGTTTTTAAGAAGGGACTGGTTCGAACAACTGCATGGTTACTTTGCCACAGACTGGTCTCATTTGTGGCTGCTGGAAAATGGACAGCCCAATAAATTTAGGATAAATCATGAACGCTATCTCAAGAACACCGTGACGGATCTAAATGATGCAAATGAACCTTTCACCGCATCTACTAATTCATTTGAAATGCAGGGAATGAATACCTTCTTTGGTAACTTCATGACCGAAATCTATCCTATCCCTAATCTAGGGAAACAATCAAAAGTTATGACATATACTTAGTCATAATCTTTGCCAAGTGTGACAAACACTGCTGTTGAAGCTCAAATCTGGTCACTGTACTTCGACGGATCCAAATCCAAAGAAGGAGCTAGTGCAAGATGTGTACTCATTGATCCCGCAGGTAATAAGACTTTCATTGCATGTAGATTAGAGTTTGAGTGCACTAATAACACTGTTGAATATGAAGTGCTTCTACAAGGGATTAAGAAAGATTTGGATATGGACGTAAGAAATTTAATGGTATTCGGTGATTAAGAAATCGTAGTCAGGCAGGTAAGAAATTCCATACATTTCTTATCACCACATCTAAAAAGTTACCAAACTGAGGTATGGAGTTTAATGCAAAAATTTTCAGCATTTAATATAAATTCCATTCCTAGGCTAAATAATTCAGAGGCTGATTTATTGGCTAATGTCGCTTCTAAACTATTACCCACAGAAGGTCTTTCTCCTGATTCATTTTCGATTGAATTGTTGTTCAGGCCATCGATCCTGGACAACATTACCAATTGGAGAGTGTTTGACGATGATCATCAAATCATCAAATTCTTTCATATGGAGGACACCTTCCAAGGTGCAGTCATTGATGAAGGAACTCATGATGAAAACCTCCACAACTTCACGATAATAGTAGATCCTAGATCTCCTGAATCGACGTCTAATCTGGTAAACTCTATTCCTAGATCTATTGTAAGACTAGAGAGGTTTTATGACTTGCATGATAAATTTAGAGGGTCGGTTAATTGTAAAACGAACAGTTCTTCTTTGAATTATGAGACGGTAAATTTAGGGACTAAGGAAAATCCTCAAAATATTAATTTGGGAACAGGATGCTCCGAACAAGAACGATCTACCTTTATAAAATTGTTTAAATAATTTAAAGATGTTTTTGCCTAGACATATGATGATTTGAAAACATTTGATCCTAATATAATACAACATGTCATCCCCATGAAACCACAAACTCATCCTTTTCAGCATAAATTAAGAAATATGCACCCCAAATTGGAACCCACTATCAAGAAAGAACTGAATAAATTACTAAATGAAAAGATGATTTTCCCGGTGAGACACACATAATGGGTGTCTAATCTAGTTCTTGTAAAGAAGAAAAGTGGTGAAATTCAACTCTGTGTTGACTTTCATAACTTAAAATGAGCGTCTGATAAAGATAACTATCCCGTTCCTCCAATGGAACAAATTCTTCAGCAGGTATCTGGTTCAGAAAGACTATCTCTATTAGATGGTTTTTCGGGATACAAATAGGTCCTCATGTCTCCCTCAGATCAGCTTAAAACCACTTTTCGTACCCCATGGGGGACTTATTCCTATAGGGAGATGACTTTTGGGCTTATAAATGTCGGGGCCACTTTCCAGAGAGCAATGGACATTGTTTTTCGCAGTCTCATAAATCAATTAGTAGTGGTCTATCTTGATGACGTTACCATTTTATCTAAAAACAAGAAAGATCACTTGTCTCACCTTTGGGTTGTCCTAGAATGATGCCGCAAGTATGGCATATCTCTCAACCCTAAGAAATCAGTCCTTGTTGTAGAGAAAGGAAAACTACTTGGGTTCATAGTGTCCAAATACATAATGATTATCGATCCCGAAAGAACCCAAGCTATTGCCAAACTTCCCCCTCCCTCCTCCAAAAAATCCATGCAATTGTTTTTAGGCAAGATTAATTTCGTCAGAAGATTTGTCCCAAGTTTCTCAGAAATGGTAAGACCTTTACAAAATTTAATTAAAAAGGATGTTTGGTATCGTTGGGGACCCCAAGAAAGTTAATCTTTTGATTCTATTAGAAAAGAAATAATAGAATTTCCTTCTTTGATGAGTCTTGATTTCTCTCGGGATTTCACTCTTTACAATTTCGCCTCCGACCGATCTTATTTTGTTGTGTTAACCCAAAAGAATGTTGAAAGAAATGAAATACCCATTGCCTTCATGAGCTCAGATTTCAAAGGGGCAGAGCTGAATTACCCTACTGTAGATCAACAAGCATATGCTATTTTTAAAGAAGTAAAAAACTTCTGGTCGTATCTACTAAAATCCTGAACTAAAGTCATCGTTCCTTAACCCGTTGTGAGAAACTTTTTAATACAAAAGGAATTGGGTAAAAAACAGGAAAATTGGATGACGTCATTACAAGAATATGACTTTGAAATAACTCCTACACAATTTGTTAGAGGGAAAGGACTATGTAAACTAGTGGTTGATTCAGTTGAAGGACAGGAAAGTCAAATTAACATCTCAACAGTAAATCAACACAACGGGAAACAAATTAGTTGTACACAAGTTGCTACTAATTCTTGGTATGATGATATTAAATTTTATTTAACACGTGGATATACTCCTCGCTATCTTGATCCTAAAAACAAAAGAGCACTCAGGTTAAAATATGCATCTTTCCAGTTAATAAATGATGTATTGTTTCGAAAGAATTTCGATGGTGTTCTTATGCATTGTTTGGAAAAGGAAGAATAAAAAAAAGTACTATATGAACTTCATGCAGGTTAATCTGGTGGACACTTCGGTGGAGACACCACTACTCACAAAGTTTTAAGAGATGGGTATTATTGGCGCACTTTGTTTAAAGACTCCCACACTCTATGCTGTAAATGCATAATTTTCCAAAAGGCTACAGGACGGGTCAAGAAGGCAACATTTCCTTTGCAGCCTTTCACTGTAGATTCCCCTTTTCAGCAATGGGGTCTTGACATCATATGACCGATTAATCCTTCTTCTTCATAGCAACATAATTATATTATTACAACAACAGATTATTTTAACAGATGGTCCAAAGCTGCACCTTTAAAAGTGGTAAACACGAATCAAGTAATATCTTTCCTTAATTCACATATCATTACTCGATTCAACATTCCCGAATGTTTAGTATTTGATAACGCATCTTATTTCTCATCCCTGGATATGAATGTGTTTTCCTTAGAAAAAGGGATTTAACTGAAATATTCTACTAGTTACTATCCTCAAGGAAATGGTCTAGCAGAATCGACAAATAAAAATTTAATCAAGATCATTAAGAGGACAGTTTTTGAAAACCACAAGAACTAGCACAATGCACTATTTAATGCACTCTAGGCTGATAGAGTGACACCAAAGACCTTTGTTGGTAATTCCACTTTATTTATCGTCTACGAGAGAGAAGCAATCCTCCCTCCTCATCTTTTACTTCCATCTCTGTAATTATCGCAGAAAGTCTAAGAAGAGGTCTACCCTCCTTTGGAAAGTCGAATCAATGCCTTATTAAAACTAGAGAAAGTAAGAGCGCAAGCAAAGAAGAAGATGGATCAGCATCAATAGATTGTAAATATATGGTTTGATTCAAACTCTTCTTCGGATAGGAACTTCGAGGTAGGAGACTTGGTTCTCAAGTGGGATAAACCTCACGAGGGAAAGGGGGAACACACCAAGTTCCATAATCTGTGGTTGGGATCGTTTGTAATTTATGAAAAACTAGGTCCCAGCTCTTTCTGTCTGTACAATTTGGAGGGACAGCCAGACACTTTCCTAGTGAATGGCCAAGTTCTCAAAATGTATTTCTCCTGATGATTCCAGATGCACCTCTCTATACATATTTTTCTGTTTTAATTTTCTTTTTTGTCATTTGATTTTGGTTCTTTTCATTTTGCTTGTTTTCACTAGTTTCTGAATAAATATATGTCTGGGTCACCATTTAGTTCTTGAAAGGAAATCATAAGTCTCATTCTTAAGAAACAGTCGAGGTCATTTTAAAGCACTAGTGCTGTAAATTGCTAAAACTCAGACTAGCAAAGGAAACTTTCTGTTCAAAATAGTCTTCTTGGTTTCACTTTATAATCACGAGAATATACTATCATCATTAAAACTCTTTACATGACTATCCTTGTTTTTAAAGAAAACAACTCAAGTATGACTTCTTGTCCTCGAAAAGTTGTTCTTATCAGAAAGCTAAGTTCAGATCATGATGAAGGTCGTCAAGTGAGAAATTAAGTTGGAAAATATCAAGTTTTTTGAAATCTGAAAATTTCAGCATCACCCCGCTCTACTGAAGATCATAAAGTTTATGTCAAATTGTAAATAACTTCTAGAGAGATGAAAACACTGCAAGGTGTGGGAAGTGTTTGTAAACCCGTCGAGATATTGAATAGGTCTGCAGGCAGTAGGTAAATGCATGCATGATGCCAAGGCAACTTCTTCAGGGTACTGAACAGGCCTGCTGGTAGCGAAGTAATGTCGGGTTCAAGAAAATTATCAGGTATAACTTTTTGGTATTAATTGTAAAATGTCCTTCATATTGAATTGATAATTCTTGTACAAGGTAGAGGTGTCAGAGTGGGTTAATTGACATCCATTTCGAGGCTATGGATGCCTGCTGGTAGAAGAGGCCTTGTCAATAGTATTGGAGTCAGTTTCTTAAATGTCTTCTCACTCGTAATTAAAACTTGTCACCGGATTGCATTTGGACAGAAACACATCTGACACTAGACTGTGTGATTTTTTTTATTTTGATCAGGATGCTTGACTTGTTGTCGACTGTTATTTATTTATTTTCCAATCATTCTGATCTTCCCTAACATGAACTCTCTGGTGATGGAGAGATAACTGCTTCGCCCAGTAAGTCACCATTGTTGGCAGCCCCACATGAATTTGTTATTTGAACAAGAAATTACATTTTCTGTAGCTGCCTTCACCTCAATCTTGTAAACATTATCATTTTGAGATGATTACTGGATTAGAAAAGATGTTAATAATTCTTTAATTTTGCGTTTTCATTTATTTTTATGTTTGATTCATGAATGAAATCATGAATCAAACATGAAAACCTAGCTTGGTATTATTTTTTATATACGAGGTATTCTTTTTAAGGGTCATCATGCTTATATCCAATCTAAATCCAATACTTGAATGACTTATTTTTGGGTGTTTTGGGTGTTGATATAATTAATATATGGTTAGGTGATTTGTATTTGAATTATGAGGATTTTTGTTTTGATACATTTTAAACCCTTTTTCATACACAATGGTTGTGCTAGTAGTCATGGAAATTAATGCACAACTATTGTACTCTGTACTTAAATCACCTTGCTGGCACAGTGCATTAACGATCCTTTCAGTATAGGTATAGGTTTTCGACTTTGTATGTCAAACTTTCATTACCAGGAATGGTAAAGCTTTACGATCAAACCCTTGATGTTCATGCTATGATAACACACAGGCTTTGTTATGGTTTTTCCCCCTTTATCCATTCAGATCTGTTCCTATTGCTCCTTCCATCCAAACCTAAAACTGTTCTTTTAAAAAGTCAAGCATTGCTGTCGTGTTTTTTTATGGATCTTGTTGTTCGTTTGGAGCCAAATGGCTGTCAGGCATTGCTATCTCGCGATGATGCAATCGAAGATTTAAAAACTCAAGGCTAGGATGCCTTCCTTAAAATATTTTAAGGCTATAACCTTTAGGTGGCAAAGGCTTTCACAAAGAATTTCGATGGGTGCAGAGAAAAAATTGGGGATACCTAGTTAGAGGTAATCGAGGGGTTTGTGAGTGAATCCATAGGGATTCCATCCATCGGCAAGAAATGGTTCAAAAAATAAAAAATTGAAGAATTACCTTGGAGTCTCTTCATGACCTCCAGGAAAATCAACTACTGCGAAAAAGGTATCCCCATCTCTTTGGTTAAACCTAGGTGGCATGGCCTCTTGTTTATTCTCAAACAATTCGTGACCTGTGAGGGTCATTATGGTTTAATTTTACTCTATCATATATGACTGCTTATGCATTTCATTGGTTTTCAATTAAACATGCCTTTTTATCTATTGAGAAGCCTGTATAAAATGTCCAAAAGGTATAAGAGACAGAGTGTTGACTCTAGTCTATTCCATCATGGCTTTATTAAGATTCTGTTGATTCACCACTTGTCAAATGTGGGTGACTGTTTGGATGGGTTTTTGATAAGAAATGGTTTTTCTACGACTGTTCTTGTAGAAAAACCTATTTTGGGTGAGCCACTTATTAAAAAATAGCTTGGCATTCCAAGTAATGAACCAAACTCTATTAACAAAAACCCTCTTGATGAGGCAATGCCAAGTCAGTCTTCACATGAGCAAAAGGTTGTTGAATTGGAGGTAAGTGAACCTCCTATGCCTAAATTTGATGTTGGCCAGAACATCACTGTGAAGCCCGATGTCAAAATATCTTGCAAACAAACAAAACAAAAATGCACAACCCTAGGGTTTCAGAACAAAAGAGAAGGTCGTCTTATTTCAAGAAAATTGAGGAATCGAAATGATGCTCATTTGAGCTATATTGGCTCGATCAAGGTCAATGAGGTCTCAGACTTAGAAATAGAAGATTTTCTAGCTTTGGAAGACCCAGATTGTCAAATATTTGGTCCTACTGAACCCTATGACTTTGTGACAAATTTGCCACCGTGCCTCAAGGGTAAGGAGGGGTTCTCTTATATTGGTCTTGTTCAAGGGAAAATAATGGGTAAGGTCGATACAGGCATGTTTGACTGTACACTTCATCAACATATCGTTCCTCTTGTACAGTGTAATGTTTGTTTCCACTGGATTGAACGATATTACACTGATATACCCATCCTTCAGGCTCAGATTAAAACACTCACAGCTCAAAGTGAATCACTGAGACAAGAAAATATCGGCCTCAGAGTAAATTCAGAGAGGAAAGATAAACGGCTTAAGAGGATGGGGAACATAGTGATAAAAAACGCAACCAGCGTTAAAGCAATAATTAATTCTGAACTACCTGGCCCATCGTTAGTCAATTGTTGAAATGGTAAAACAATTTTCCTCTTAGTATATTCATGTCATCTATTTTAAATTGAATCGGTTTGAAATTGGATTTTGTTTTCTAAGATAAGACTGGCTACAAAATCTTTCGATTCTGTAGCAAAGTCAATTTTAAATAAAAAAAATTAGAAATTAGTTGTTAATAATTGTCTAACTTATTCTTGTTTAGTTTTTTAGGAAATAGTAGATCATGTTGCTGATCATATGGGGAGAACATGTTCGATTATACATTTGAATGATTAGTATTTCATTTTTTGTTTTCTTTGTAAAAACGTTTATTAATTTTTGAGAAGAATCAACTCAGTTATGAGTGGTTGTTAGCCCTCTATTTTTGTAATATTTTTTATCTCATGAAATCATATCCTATCCTAGAAGATAGGAAAATGGGGTTTCAAATCACTTTAAATACTGTTGATTTTGTAAGTAAAAAACATCTTTTGCCCGGAACAGATTATGGACAAATGGTTTTCAGAACTTAATGGAACAAATTATAACATTTCGGCTTTAGACCAATGTGAATGTTGTCTCAATTATGTTTTGTCTGTCTTATTTTGGAATAGTAATGTGTTGTATATCTTTAGTCTCCATGACATGTGATATTCCATTTTATTTGATATTTTGAATGTTGTGTTTAATTTGTTGTTTCAATTAATTATCACTGTGATCATCATATCAATTGTAAGATCATGATTTTTTCTTGATGTTAGTTGATTGATAATATAAACATTTTACATTAAGATTTATATTACAATGATCGTTCATAATCATAAGATCATTGTGTATACTTGTCAATAATTTTGTTCTCATATTCTAGCTATCAACAAACATCTGGAGTTTGTTCTGGAGGCATAATTATAAGCCTATCATAGATTTTTCTTACAGGCCGGACAACTGGAGTGTTAGATTGCACAAAGACATAGACATGATATAAAAACTAATCTCAGGTTGGTTTTTTTTCCATTCATTTTTTGTTATTTTACCTATTAGTGAAACAAGAAAATTTTAGATTCGATTTGACCATCGCTCAATTATTTTTTCATAACTTAGTTAATTCAAGTTCCTAGATTTATGATTATAAAATAGAAAATACAAAAATGTGCTTTCTTTATCTACTTCTGAGAACAATTACAAAACTATGATTTTGAAAGGCTTTTACTAGAACTTGCTACGTGTAGTTATTTTGTTCATAAATAATATGTACATATTTCCCTTTCTGTTTAATATAATTGTAAAATAATTAGATTAAAGTTTATAGATTATTATAGTTTTAGCATTAGTTAGTTTATTTATTTTCTTTGTTTTAGGACCTTAGTCAACTAACAAAGCCATTAAACCTGTCAGAATAGGTTACATCAAATGGCTTGGGTTATTTAGACAACCCCAAACCGGATCTATTCTTCTAGTTGACGACATGTCTAATTTTCCCATCAACAATTTCCTAATTACATATTTTTTATCAGCATTCATATAAAAGGCTTGATTGTTTAGTTGCAGCAATAAATTGGACCGATTTCATCTCTAACCCTGAATATGCCATCTCTCCTAATTCAACACTTTTATTGCCATTCTTTCATCATCATATTTTCCCTTCAAGGAGTTCATTTCTTCAATTTTGTTGTCTTATGAACTTTGATTATATTTCATGACATATAGACCTCTCACCTCCGTTTTTCTTTTCACAGGCAGCGCCTTCGCATTGGAAGAATGCACAAATCAACTTGCATCTCTTTCCTATTTCATGAGCGTAATTAGGGGTCTTTGTTTGAAAATGAATCATAACTATTTGGGGATGTTTTGACAATAGTTAAACCATCCCTGAGCATAGTGTTTAATCAATGATCATCCTTGCATATTGGTTGGAAAGTAGATCCTATGTAATGGAGGAACCATCCACACACTAAGTAGCTTCTCACGTGAAAGAAGAAGTGTCAAATTCTAAAGGATGGAAACCCAAAAGGGATATCTCTATGTAGCAAGGTGTAGAAAATATACATATAAATCTCAAAAGATGGTAGTCATCCCCTATCAAGATAAAAGAACATTTCTTTCCCCATCCACTGAATGCTAAGCATGCACTAAATAAGTCGGGAAGGAATGGAAAGAAAAGTTTGAAAAAAATAGGGGACATGCAAATATCTTTGTCGGGGCTATGGATGCTCTTCGGAAGTGGAGCGAGTTCTGTGACATCGTGGTGACTTCACTAGGGCTATGGACACTTGTGGGTAGTGGAGAAACACCTGCGAGATATCTATATATGCACCTGGTGAAAATATTTATTTATCCCAAACCTATATCATCCCCACGACAGAGATACCATCCCAGATCGTATATGCAGTTTAAGGAAATAAATATCATCATCATGCATCCTCCATCTATAGTGGATGAGCTTTTCTATCCAATATGCAAGCATCACCTGTGAACCCACCACGATGGAATCATTCAGATAATTTTTATGCATTATTCCCAAAGTTTTTGAACTTCAAAGTAAATTTCATGACCCTCTATATTTTTTGCTTATCAATTAGGAAAGACTAGCAGATATTCTGGCTTCACCCAGTGTGTCACCATTTGTTGTTCCCACAAAAAAACCACCCAATTTTCTTTTCTTAGCCTCTTCCCAAGAAAGTAAATTATCCCCCCTTCTATTCTTCCAATCAGAACCCTTGCACTCTCTCCCTCATGCAAATAGCTACGCCTAAGTTCTCCTCACCCTACCCCACATCATCATGTCTGGTTACTCCTCGGATCACTTATACCCGACGATCTATAATTCAGTGAGTCCCCTCTTCCTACGCTGATACATAGTCTTTTGACGTGAACATATTTATTCCACCTTTCCATTGACACGCCATTGGGTTTTTCATCAGTTCATTGTCCACCTCCCTTTGAACTTGTCTAGCATGCTATCACGCTTCTGCCAAACCTCACTAACACACATGTCATTGTCAATGAATTTTGCATGATCAATGAAGCCTCACTGATATTGGTCACATGATTATCTTCATTGTGCACACTCCTTTCACCAACTGACTTCCTTCCACTCACACTGTTACATCGCATTTTGACAACGTCCCTACCTTTCACTTCATTACATTGCTTACCGACAAGGTTTGCCTCTTCATCCCCACATACTTCCTATTCATAAGAATCCCTCTCCTGTCCTGGATACGTCATTCGAAGGATTTTGACCCCTCATAATCGCTAATCAGATCAAATATTATCTTCTCACTCTCACCAACACTGACTATCTTAGCATGGCTGACTTTCACCTTGAGGCTTATCTCATCCCCCTCCCAGCTCAAATCCCTTCTTGTTCCATTCATTAGTCAATATCCTTACAATTCTTAATGACTAAAATATCCACACCTATATAAACAACTGGTCATTGATTTCTTATCTCACTTGATCCACTCTAAGACGCATTCATAATCAAGTTTGTAAAGTGTCGTCAGTAGCTCGTATTCATGTATTGCATCATCTTTGATTTTCACCTCTTGATTTTATAGCTAACCATGAGCATGAAAGTGTTTTATATCATCATATGGGTTAACTAAAGCATATATAGGTCTTGTGTTGGATATGAAAATTCATATGGACAAAAAATTGGTTCTCCTAGCTCCTACACTGTGCCAGGTGCACCGAATGTCAGTTGGCTATTTTTATGGATTTATATTTCTATTCCCATGACATATTACCTCAGTTTCAATGAATCATATAAGAGCCTACATATCACAGATGAATCAGTTATATTTCTATTCCCATGACATATTACCTCATTTTCAATGAATCATCTAAGAGCCTATATATCACAGATGATTCAAGAACTGGCAAAATTGGATTCGGGTGAAGCATTAACAAGAACGGGGCACATACTTCCTTTGAAAACACCTTTGAGAATTTTTTTTGGGTATTATTCAAAGTGTATTTCTCACAACCAAAATAGGCCTACTATATATATTATGCAATTATGATCTCAACGCAACTAACAAAATCGAAATACGAGGTCCGAAAGTGCCAAAACAATTGTTTAAGATTTCTCGCCAGGAAAGCCTGGATATTCATAGCCATAATTAGAAATGGATACACTTAAATGATGGAGCAACATGTTCATTTATATTGATAGAAGCGTTTCTCTTTGTTCTCTTCGTTGCAAAAAATGACACCTCAATCAGGCATCGTATGAGGAAGTTACAGGCTTTTGAACTCAAGCTCTCATTGTCTCTTCCCAGTTCGACACTTAGAATTTTTTCAAAGTTTTCTTTCCCTGGAAAGGAATTCCCCTTTGAATCCTCCAAAGCGATTGAGAATATTTCCCTTCATTTTATTTGATATGTATCGAAGGATTTAGTTCAAAATGATCTGATACGTATCGGAGGAGTTATCTCAAACTCCTCTGAACAGGTTGGAGGAGTTAATTCAAACTCCTCCGGACATGTTAGAGGAGTTAGTTCAAACCACTCCAAACATAAGAGAAGTGCCTCTTGTAAATTGACCATAACATTTGACTCAGGTGTATGTTTTATGCCTTATTTATATCGTTGTAAAGGTATTTCTGAGCTATACAACTTTATAGTTATGTGATTTGAGAAATTCATAATGCATGGTACACTTATTCCATGTCGAATGAGTTAGTACTAACTCCTCCGAGAAAATCAGAGGAGTTAGTACTAACTCCTCCGAAACATGAAAAACCGCCTTTCACAAAATGGTCATAACTTTTGACTCGAGTGTCCGTTTTATGCATTCTTTATGCCGTTGGAAATATATATTTGATATATACAACTTACTATTTATATGATTTGAGAAATTTCTAACCTATGGTATAATTATTTTTAGATTAATATCTAACACCTTGTTGACAGCCTCAAAGAAGACCATAACTTGACCACAAGAAGAGGAGCCATGAATTGAACTCAAGGAATTTTATAAATGGTACTTCAATTATTTTATGCCCCATTTGTTTGCATTAAAATGATTATTCTTGATAGTTTATTTGTATTTACTCTCATGTATTGTATGTTGAATGTTCTCAGGTACCAAGTGAAGGAGGATCTCACTCAACATTTTCACGATGAAATCTACAACCAAAGATGATGAAGGAGCAATAACAAAATATGTAGCAGTAATGGAGGAGAAACAAAGAAAATATCAGGAAAATGTATGAAGCAGGGATCTAGAAATTCCTTGACGATCGACTGTCAAACTCAGGACGATGCAAGTGCCCCCATACCCAAATCCAATCTTCATGATGTGCAAGACACATATGGTTGAAATCTATGATGACCCACTAGTGCTATGATACAAATTCGAAACGTAATCATTGTCCTTGTTTCTCATCATCACAAAGAGGACGAGGACAAATGTTGGAAGACGAAAGGTCATCGAGGTAGACGAAAGGCCAAAGGTGTTATTTAACCTCAATAAATACTAGAATAGAACCAAAATAAATGGCTTTTGGATCTTGAAACATTGTACACTTTTGAACTACTTTGGGAATACAATGTCAACTAAAATTGGAGAGTTGTACTAAGAGTTTTCATGTACTTTTATTGAAACTGTTAATACAGAGAAGCCCTCAGGGCCAACTTTTGACTAAGAGAAGGAATTGCATGTGTTATTTTTTTTCTACGAACTATTTCAAGCAGAATGTCTGTTGTTTACATGGGATATAAGAGCATGTTTGTTTATGGATTATTCTGATGCAATATATGTCTTCTTGCAGTTTTTTCATTCTTTCTTATATTACATGTCCTGAGCGAATGAGATGCTAATGTATGTGATATAGTGAATTAGACTATTCTGGCTATATATTCATGTGCATGTGTTATCTGAATTTATTTCTTTATTTCATCTTTCTGGGTGAAGCTACTAGTAGAGTTAGTTTCATGCCACAACTCATTCACTTACGTTAATTCTCTCCTAGCTAGGATAGGTTAGATTAGAATTAGATTATGCCTACATTTAGATAATCTTCATATACATCTTCCATTTTCACAACCACCCATCACTCATCCTCATTGGTGGATCGGGCCGCAACTAGTAGAATCAAACCAACAATGGTTGTCAGGCTAGAATCTAGATGGGTTATCTATTCCAAATGGTGAGATGTCTAATTGGGACTTCTTACCGGGGAGAACCCCTTACTATTTTCAGGCGAATTTGGACCCATCAATAGGAAATTAAATTCCCCTTCCCCTATTTATGCATGTTCCTCAGTACACTATATGTTATAAATAATAGGTGTGCTTGTTTAACCATAAACAATATAGCAATATTGTCACTCAGCCATATGTTGAAGCCACCCCCAAGCACCTTAACCTTGACAAAGAGAATAATTCTAGAAGAAAACACCAGGTCCAAAAGCCACTCAAGGTATTGTACCACTCTCCATAGCTAGCGTACCAAGAAGAAAGTCCAAACCATAACCAAGAGAAAGTCCAAGCCTAAAACTGAAAATAATAGCTACAGTAGTTGCAGTTGCAACTACTCTCCAAACTTGCACACTTACTAAATTTCTGCAATGCACACTAAATTTCTACAGTTGCTATCTATGTGTGTCCAAATGAGCTCTAACGTATTGTATTTATACTGCTATTCCTTAACTTTCTGGGCCAAATTATCTTTTTAGAGGCTAAAAACTCAATATTAATTATTTTCTTTAGTCGACTTGTCTTATAGGGTTATGTCCAATGCTTTAGGGTTTCTTCTTGCTTCCCGGAATATTCTATTCTTGTCAGGGTTACACATGGAGGTTTAATACCTCCCGCAGATACCATAATATTAACACTCCCTCCTAGCTAGGGAGGTATTGAAGGCAATGGTATTAAGCACAAACATACCATTCGACCGGTAGCATCATCATAGACACACAGGCTATCTCATGATTAAATCACGAGCACCATCATCACTATCAGTGTCATCTGATAGCATCAACTACATCATCTCTCGAAGCCATACTCCATCTGAGTAATCAGGCATGGTGTTGAATAAGTCACTCACTCCATAGAGTGATACAAGAACTATTCTTCTAATCCGGACATATGTCCTAAAAGAATAATTGTTCCAACAGATGATGGAATCCACACCATGGGCTTCAAGGACTATTCTTCTAATCCAGACATATTTCCTAGAAGAATAAATTTCCTGGACCATTTTTTCACCTGGAGAATGTCTATCCACCAGCACACTAACTATCCATCTAGCTAATAATAATTTCCAACACTACTGATAGTCTTCATGGCAATCAGAACAATGCCATTCAATAGAACACAATTGTGTCTATCCATAGTAGTAGAGAACTACTATCCAGTGGTACACAACCACACCAAGTAGCACATGGATACTTAATTAGTGATGCATAGTCACAACCGGTAGAACACATCCACCACAGTAGCATACATCTATTGTCCAGAGACATACAGTCTCCACAACAATCATATCATCTGATATTAACCTGCATAAAATAATATCATGATATAAACAGAGTCATCTGGGCCATTCTTCCACTCACATCTATGATATTTGGAAGAGCATCTGCCCTTAGAAAGTAAAAAATCATTCATGGGATATATGGACTATTCTTCTCAAGAACAGAAGAATAATTTTCCTTGATTTATGAGCCTGGACCATTCACCTAACTGGGTCATTCCTCCGGTACTAATCATAGTGTAACCTAGAGAGAATGAGTCTACCCTAGGGAATGAAAGTACTTGATTGTTGAACCTAGACCATTCACCTAACTGGGTCATTCCTCCGGCACTAATCATAGTGCAACCTAGAGAGAATGATTCTTCCCTAGGGAATGACTATCCAGATCATTTCCTAATGGAAATGACTATCCTACACCAACCTCCAAAATAGACCATTCTTCGAAACTTCTCACAACTGTGAACATCAAAAGAATGATTGTCCAAAGAGGCAGACCATTCTACTTGACCACTGCTCAAGTGACTTCCAAGAAGAATGATTGTCCTAGACCGTTCCCCCACATTGGCCACAAGGAGAATCGTTGTCTATGGTACATTATCAATCTATCAAACCATTTTCATTACAAAAATGACTATCCGATCTGGACCATTTTCCGAATTGAAAAATGCCTGTGCGTCAGAAATCTCAAACCACTTTCCGAATTGGAAAGGAATTGCTCATCCTGGACCATTTTTCAAACTGAAAAATGGTTTTCCATAAATCAATAACATATCAGTGCTCCCTCCCAACCTGGGAGTAATATCTTCCTTTTTCAATAAGGAATTTATCTCCACGATCCCCAACTTCTTTCTTGAGTACGCAAACTTTTCATCTTGGACAGAGGATTTACCAAAATATCTACTATCTGCTCATCTATGAAGATATATTGGCGAACCACTTATGTTTTCTGGACTTCATCATGGAGAATATAATTCTTGATCTCAATGTATTTTGGTCTGTCACGAGACATTGGTTTTCTCTGAAGGCTTCATATAGCTCTGATCATTATAATATATCATGGTTGAATTCAACACTTATGTTTCCTGCTAGCTCATGACATCATGGCAAGGCTCAAAATGAAACGTATCCAAGTAGCACTTCTTCTGCCATCATGATAATTTTCCATGGATTAGCAATCCATCATCCCATACTTTTGAGTAACTATTTTGATACACTATCTTTGTCATAGAATTTTTTCACCACGCTTATGTTGTATATGATATACTCTAAATCCAGTTGTTTGAATCCATACAAGGTCTTCTTATATCTTCATACATGGGTCTCTTCTTGGTATAATCTTCTTTCTCACTTGCTTTATTGGGATGAACAATATTTTACATGTAAATTCCAATCCATGGATACTACAAGAGGTATATTTGGTTTACTGGAACAAGTTGTTGTCATAGTCTTCTCCCTCCTTCTGGTAGAAACTCTGAATCTTGCAATGTTTCCATTCATAAGTATTTTTCACATTTTCTTACATACACTATTCTTTATCATAACTTCCATTTCTTTTGCATGATTGCTTCTTAGTGGGTTCAAACCAAGTTGGTAGTCTTGTGATTCTCGATATAATAATTGGTTGTTCTGGATTTTCTTTCTTTCTTGGAATATTGATGTTCTTCCTCATGTTTCTCTTTATCTCTTGGGTCCATGGAGTCTTCTATAGATTCCATGCCCTGAAGATTCCAACTTCTTCCTTTCATCATAGGATCATGGATGTTTATGGACAACTAAGGATACTTTAAGGCTTCTTTTCGAAGAAGACTTCTTCTGAACACATGTTGCTTATCATGGCTGCTAATTTCAATGGGAACATGGACATATACTTCATAATCCTCAATGGATCATATCATTTAGGATTAGCTCCCTCCTAATCCTTGTTTCATGTATGAATGCATGCTCTTCTTTTTGGAATTCTATAATCAACTCCCTCTATATAAGACAATCCATGCTTTTGTCTACATCCTTATTGCCTTTTGTAAAGTGTGACAAGTCTTTTTTCTAATTTCCTCTTGATTTCTGAATTCTTTCTATTTTGAATTCTTCTGGGTCTCTTCGAGTTTAATTCTGATTTTGGCTTATCTGGAAGTTGTTACTTATATAATAGCTTCCACAGGAATTGTTACCAAGGATTGTCAATGTACTTTATATTTTCAGATACATTAATTGAATAGTAATCATCATAATAGTAATCCTTATCTTGTTATTATTCCATAGGTGTTGTTTCACTGACCATATTATCTTCTAAGAAATAGATATACATGAACTATGAAAGCATGGTATGTACAAGGACTATGTTACTAAAGAATATTGTTTCCTTGACTAGAAGAAGAAATCTATGTCATCTTGTCTAACTTTATTTGAGGGTTAATTTTCTTCGAAAATTGTTGCTTTGTGTGTTTCCTTCCTTTTCTTTAACTCAGGACAATGATTCTTGTAGTGACCATATTTTCTACAGTTCAAGCATTATATTTTTGACATATCCTTCTCTTGATTTGGTTTCTTCCTTGAGTCAAACTTCTTCTTATTCCTAAATTTCTTGAACTTTCTTATGTAGGCTTGATCATCATCTTTCCTTTAGAATTTATCTTTTGCGCTAATCCTTGATTCTTCTTGTGCACAACAAATACAAAGTTATTCAAATTTGGGATACTCCTTTCTTGTGTTCATGCTTGCGACAGATGCATCCCATGCCTTGGGAAGGAAATTGAGCACTATATTTACTAGTTCCTTTTCTGAAATGATTTCTTTAATAGCTTGTAGTTGATATCTTAACTAAGAGATTCTCACAAGGTATGATGTTATGCTTTCATCATCATTCATTTTTATGTCACCAAGCTCATTCTTTAGACTCATTACTTGTACAATGTTTATGACTGAGAAGAGATTAGTTAGGGAATCGTACATATTCTTAGATGAGACAGGATGATATATGTAGGGTATCAAGTGGTATTTTACAGACTCCACTATGATACTCATGGAATTGATGTCATTGTCCTTGAACGTCTCCATAACTGCAACGTTCTGAGGTTTCTTCTCTTTTGCTTCTTCAAACTATGGTTCCATGATCTTTCTTTTTATGATATCCAACAACTTATTCTTGGCAAGGATGAGGTCAATCCTTGTCTTCCATGCTCTGAAGTTAGAATCCCCTTCTAAGTTTTTTTTTGACTTCATGGAGTAAGTCATGACTGCTTTGACTTGGTCAACCTTTGACTTTGACAAAAAAATCAAACTTGACGTCTTAGCTTGTTGCGAATACCAAGAGGTGCACTAGGTTAGGGTGCACTAGGCTATACAGAAATTAGGTCAATCTCTTCATTTAAGGTGATTTAACAAGAGGGTTAGGGTTTCGTTGTTGCAACAAAAACTTGTACTGCAACTGCATCTGTAAGTGAGAAAAATCCGCCCAATCTATATTCCAGTGGTTAGAATGTATGAATATAGTGTGGGCCCATAATTTTTTAGAAATAATAGGTGTGATCATTTAACCATAGACAATATAGCAATATTGTCACCCAACCATAGGTCGAAGCCACCCTCGAGCACCTTGACCTTAACAAAGAGAATAATTTTGAAAGAAAACCCTAGGTCCAAAAGCCAATCAAGGTAGCGTGCCACTATCTAGAGCTAGCATACCAAGAAGAAATTCCAAACCATAACCAAGAGAAAGTCCAATCCTAAAACAAAAAATACTAGTTGCAGTAGTTGTAACTGTAACTACTCTCCAGACTTGCGCACTTACTAAATTTCTGTAGTGCGCACTTAATTTATGCAGTTGTGAGATGTGTGTGTCCAATTGAGCTCCAGAATCTTGTATTTATACTGCTCTTCCTTAACTCTCTGGGCCAAATTCTCTGTCTAGAGGCTAAAAACTCAAAATTAATTATTTTCTTCAGCTGACTTGTCTTTTAGGGTTATGTCCAATGCTTTAGGGTTTCTTCTTTCTTCCCAAAATGTTCTATTCTTGTCAAGGTTACACATGGAGGTTTAATACCTCCCGCAACTACCATAATATCAACACTATATACACTTATATATACAAAACTTCAAAACATTTAAAAAATATAAGGATAACATGGATGCATTGTTAGAATATAGAATATGGTGTGCTCATTTTACCATTGACGATACCCTCTTCACCCAACCATAGGCCAAAGATACCCTTCGAGCACCTTAACCTTGACTGAGAATTACTCTGAAAAAAAACCCTTGGCTAGATAGCCAAACAAGGTGTAGCGCATCTTCCTGCAAGGATATCACACCAACAATAGCTGATCAGATAGTCCAAACCCTAGCCAAGAGATAGTCCAAGACAATACTGAAACTGGTTGCTGTAGCAACTGCACCTGTAGCTCTCCTCCACACATGCACACGAAACTAGGAACTGCGGTGCACACCAGTTGCTCTCTGCAATTATGAGATGTGTCAAATGAGAATTGGCGTACTGTATTTATAGTGGTTCTTCCAGATTTGCTTGGGCC
>SNQJ01S0069786.1:81556-101237 GCA_010110895.2 Picea sitchensis | reverse complement strand
CTGAGATAGTCTTTTGGAGGTCCAAAAGCTTCCCAATGGGGAGGTGTGATCAGGGGATCAAATTTTGCTCAATTTTCAAAGTGCTCAGAATGTGATGAAAATAGTGCCATTGCGTCCGTCTCGTCTTCCTGATTCCAGTGGTATATTTACTTTCTCAAACGGAGTCCGTATGGAGAAGATATCGCGATTTGTCCGCCAAGCCAAACAGGGAAAATTTTTGAGTGCTGACTATACCTGTCCGTACGGTGACGTGGCAGGTCCATACAGACCATACGGTGATGACATGGCAGTTGTTGTTTGGTTGGTTTCTGGCGAATCGGTGGATGACACATGTTCTGTAGTTGGCGAAATGTATGAGGACACGTGGCCCAATCCATGGGTGCCACGTGTCCCTCGTTTATTGGCTAATTGGTTCTTATACAAAATGTATTGGGGGCCGCGGGGTTCGACCCCTGGACCTCCCACAATGCACAACGGTTTCAAACATCCGCCCGACCATTACGCCATAACTTGTTTCTTAATATGTAAATGTATTTAAAATTATTTGAATTTACATTTCGTATTGAATGGCGGGGGGAACGGGTCGGGGCTTAGCCCCGACCCGTGGTCGCATGGATCATATATGTGACCATATGGTATATGGGGCAGTGTTAATATATGCACGCGGATTTATGTAATAACAAACCAAAGTTTAAAAAACCATATATTTGTATGTGCACGGGGTTTTAACCAATGGATAACCCGTGAGTTTTGTATATATGACCAATGGTTTAAACGTGCGTGGGAGTTGTATAGTTTTGGGAGTTGCACGGTTTTCCAATGAATTAACCACTTTTTCCCGAACCACGGTCGCATGCACCATGTGCCCAAGTGCCAAGGCGGTTAGGGGCTGGTGCGCCCTTAACCGTCTTACGGTTTGTACCGGTGCGCGGTTGTGTACGGGACTGAGTTTTTATGCTTAAATGAGCGTGTGAGCCAGGTTTGCAAAGGAGGTGGTGCGATTTGTAGAACCAGAGACAACAAGCTTGAAGAAGGAGACTTCCATGAGGCCTAACTTCTTCATTTTTCGACCGATTGAGGTGCCGAAAGAGCCCAGACAGGGGTTTTGGGACGCTGGGAAGCCATTGGAGCAGTTGGTTTGTCATTTTGAGCATTGTAAAGCATGTTTTTGAGCACTTTGAGCAATTTAATAATAATGATCCATTGGAAGCTGGACCAGGAGATGTAGCCCGGAAAGGGGTGAACTCCTTTATCAAGTTGTTGTGTTTATGTGCTGATGTTCATTGTTTATGCTGCTGTCTATGTGTATTTATCCTAAGTAATCCTTAATTTTATGTGTTGCAAATTGATCCTGTTGCTTTAAACACATAACATTTCACTTGCAATAATTATTCAAGTTTGTTTCAAGTCTTCTTCATTTTTAGATCACTATCTTAGGGGGAGTGTCTGGTCTTGCCCACTCATCGACACCACCTTCACACACTCCTGTGAGTTCTACTATTTTGGGATCAGCTTTGCTTGGTTCCACATTACTTGGGTCCACTTCCTAAGGTCCCCCATCCACTCACTCTCCTTTACACGAAAGAGGGGGACCAAATTCCTCTCAAGGGGGAAGTACCAACCCACCTAGCCCCCCTCAAGGGTCAGTTTCACAACACACTTACACCATGGTTGGAGCTAATCCTTCCCCCCCACTACAGATGTCATATATGGCCTCTCTCAACATGCCTGATCTAAGAAAACTCACTAATGATCCTATATTGCATGACCCCACATGGCCTGCAATGCCCACCAAACTACCGTCAGACATACCCAAGTTTGAAGCAAAGGCAGGCAATGACCCTACCAACCATGTCATGAACTTTCACCTATGGTGCTCTTCCAATAGCATTATGGATGATTCCATCAGACTGTGATTATTTCAACGCACACTCACTGGCCCATCGGCCAAATGGCACGTAGATGAAAAATCAGGGTCCCATGCGACTTTTGAATCCTTGGCCAAATCATTTTTGACCTTCTTCCAACTACCAATCCACCACGACAATGGTCTAGAACTACTCTCTAATTTCAAACAAACCTCAGCCACACATATCACTGATCACATTCACGAGTGGCATAGGCGACGTAGTTTGTGTAAAGCAGAAACCACCAAACAACATTGTCTTGACTGGTTTCTTCGATCACTTGTCTCTCTCCTCAGTAAGGATGTAGCTTCCACATTCCCTCAATCAGAAGAGGAAGCCATTAGTAAAGATCAACAATATGACCTCATCTATGCACAGTCAGGGTACTTATACACTGTACTTCCTGATCTCCCAAAACTTGTGCCATTTGGCCAAGACAAACCTGGGATGTCTCACTCAACAGACAGACTGATTGGTAACACCACTCACCACGGTCCACAACCCCAACCACCACCAATGTATGGAACACCTCAATACCCATCGGCATACGGGGGCACTTCTTATTACCCCCCGACCCCTTATCAACAACCATACCCTGTTGCTATGCCTCCACCCATCAGTGGGCCACCGCCGGCACCCCCCATACACCCACCTATTAAAACAAGTTCTGTTACCCCCTCTACCTCAGCTTATAGTACTAGCGAAAGAACCACGCCTTCCTATGTACCTTATGGATCGTTACCACCACAGAATCCATACTTTCCATTTCCTAGTCCCCCACAACCCATGGCTCCCCCACATCTTCATGCTGGGGTGAATTTTGTTCAACCCTCTCCCATTCAGCAATATCAAAATTTTGAACAGCTGAATAAGGAAAATCCGACCCATCCATCGAACAATGCCAAAAATAAAGGGTGAAACAGGAACAACAACAACCCAGGTCAAGGCAGGAATCAACCCCAGCAGAAGCAACCTACTGGGGGCAACCATAACCAAGGGAATCAGAACCCCCAGGGGGGCAATAATAATAGGCGTCAAGGGAGAAATAAGAATAATGTTAAAACCAACTTCCCTTGTTCCCTTTGAGGTGAGTTCGGTCATTATACTCATCATTTCCCCCAAATCGCTGATTTCAAATGGTTGAAAGACTCAGGCAGTCTACCCCATCCCCCAACACCGCCTACCCCTCAGCAGGCCCCACAACAATACATGCAACAACCCCCCCGCCTGACCATGCTACAGAATCCTATTCCACACCAAGGTGTGATAAATACCCAACATGACACACAACATCCCCCACCTCAGGTGGGACAATACCTCAACCCAAACAATCCAGCAGATTGCACGATCCTCATCCCTAGTGAGGAAGAAATCCTTCTGCAAACACGTAATCGTCAGTAACATGCACCTTTTGAGTCTCCTCCCATCCCTCCAGAGACAAACCCTGCACCAACGGTTCCCCCATGGGTGATCCCTCACCCTAACACAGAGCCACCTCTTCTCATTCCTCGCATCCCATTACGCAGGAATGTCCACAACCCATAGGCTAGGGCTGCTCATAATTATAGTTTGGTTGATGACTTACCACAATCCTCGACTACCATGTCAGTCTTAGAAGTCCTTTAGACTTGTCCCTCTCAGCGGAAATCATTACTTTCCACCTTGGGGGCAGTCGACCCCGTTGATAATCGACTCATTACATTCGATCTCGACAGCGGAGAACACCGCCTTCCTGCCTTGATCGCTTTTCAAATCCCAGTAAAAATAGGGATCATCATAGTTCATCGATGTATCATCGATGAAGGTGCATCTACATGCATTATGTCCAAATCAGTATGGAAGAAACTTGGTTCCCCCGAACTCATACCCTCTTCCATTACCTTACGAGCTTATGACGGATGACCATCATCTCCTGAAGAGCTCTTCCAAAATGTCCCCGTCAAACTCAGGGGAAAGACTATTCTCATCGACATTGAAGTTATCGATGCCCCACTCAATTATAATATCATATTTGGTCATAGCTACATGTACGCTATGAAGGAAGTTGCCTCTTCCATATTTCGAATGATGATGTCCCCCCACAATGGGAAGATCGTTACCATTGACCAAGTCTCACATTACGAGCCTAACCCATCTGCCAACATCGATAACATCCTTCCTCTCATCCACATGAGTCATGACGCATACCCACTCGTCGAGATGGGTCCTGGAATTTTCAAGGATCCAACATTGTTAGGAACTTACCATGGAGCACCACCGCTTTTTCCTCTTTCCAATCAAGTATGCGTCATATCATCTAACGGAACTAACACAGACGATACCCTTCCTCCTAGGGAGGCTCCTATCATATCTGACGTCCCACTAGTCCCAGAACTTCCCCCTCACGAACCTCCTGTGAACTCGTTGACCCCAACAGTCCACGATTCCACCTCTCCCCAAGGACATATCCCAGTTTGGGAGACAGTTCCACAAGCCATCACTCAAATCCCCTTCTTTTACCCTCCACCTAGCATTGAATCTTTTCAGGTAGCCGCAACGCTTACCCTCCCTAATATGGTGTTAGCAATTCCAGTTTGGTATTTACATCCACTAGAGATGGTCCCTCGACCATCCCTTCCCCCCCAAATGGAAGGAATCCCAATGACGATTCCCATACTTACTCCCACCATACCCTCTACACCCCCACTCACTACCCCCCCTGCCACAGCTGGGGGTAGGAGAAAGAAGAAGGAGCCCACAACTCCACTTCCCCCGTGCGTTCAACCCCCTTGCATGTTATGTGAGAAATATTGACACCAAACCAACAACTACCCATCTCTACCAGAGTTACGGAATTTGATTCCACTCAATCAAACTCCCTCAACTCTCGCCACTATAGCCAGTACCGCCACTACCACTCCCCCTTCAAGTCGTAAAGGGTTGCGAACCAAGTTCGCTTGCGCTATATGTTCAGAATATGGCCATTACACCCACCATTGCCCAGCACTGCCACGCTTTCGGCAGACATTAGCCATAGTACGCAAAAGCTTCCAGAGCGAACCCCATCAAACTACGTCATCCTTACCAACAATCACTGACATCCATTATGTCACAACTTCAGTCAATGAACGTATGATATTCCCTTGCTCTCTATGTGAATCATTAGATCATTTTACATACCAGTGTCCTATGATCATTGAATACAAGCAACTCCAATTGACCCTGCTTCATAGACCAATAAAATCAATAGTTGACCTTACCTCATCACTAGAGGTTCTTCATGTCATTTCTCTCAAACCCGAGGCCCTTCCAATGCCTCCATGGTTCTTAGATGACTTATTGAAGGATTCACCCCCCAATCCCCCCAACTCTCCCACTCATTTCCCTATAGACATTTTACACCCAACTACCATGTGTACTCCTCAGTACTTCAATATTTGGTTTATGTCGAGCGAACCATCACCATCTCCTTGAGTTGTTCCCCCTGCTTCTTCATCACCAGGGGGCATCCACATGACAAAAGTCACCTGTATCACACTTCATGACCCCTTGTATTCCCGTCACTTCCACCATGATGAGGAAATACTTGAAGAGTTAAACAACCTTGACTACCCATGGGATGTGCTACACCACTGCGCACTCTTCTTTCCATAGGAAGCCTCCACGCCTCCTAAGAAGCACCCCATCTATGCGGTCCAAACCAAGGATTTTATCCCATAAGGGCCTATCGACTGGTTCAAGAACCCCATTCCTACCCCTGATGCTTTTGAAGAAGGCAACATGGCCAACATTTCCCCGACCATTAAAATCGACATTTCCATAAAAAATGGCATCGTCGAGGAAATCACCATTGGAGCTGCTTGCACTCCTCAAGAAATCATCGCCTATAAATCCCTCTTCCAGGAATATTGAGATATTTTTGCCTGGTCATACACGGAAATGTCTGGCCTCGATCCCTCTATCGTCAAACATCACATCGACACCCGACCTGACATTACACCAGTTCGTAAAAAACAATGACCACTGCACCCATCCAAAGCAGCAGCCATCAAAGTCGAAATTGATAAATTACGCATTGTCGGGTTCATTTACCCCATTGCCTATACATCATGGGTTTCAAACCTTGTACCCATTAATATGCTTTCATGATATCAATAATGCATGTCCCAAAGAAAACTTTCCAATGCCTTTCATCGATCAAATTATCGATGACTGCGTAGGCCACAAGGCTCTATCCTTCATGGACGGTTTCTCTGGTTATAATCAAATTCAAATTCACCCAGTCGATCAGTATAAAACCGCATTCACTACCCCTTGGGGTACTTTTGCATATCGTGTCATGCCTTTTGGCTTAAAGAATGTTGTTTCAACTTTCCAACGGGCTATGACATACATCTTTCATGATCTAGCTCATATCATCCTCGCATACTTGGACGATCTCACAACTCGATCCAAGAAACACACCCAACATCTTGATGATTTGCGAATCATCTTCCAACGGTTTCGTCAGTACAACATCCGCTTGAATCCCCTCAAGTGCGTTTTTTGTGTCACCGTAGGGCGCCTCCTTGGCTTCATCGTTTCTCAAAGCGGTATTACCATGGACCCCCTCAAAGTCAAAGCTATCACCGAAATTCCACCTCCCCAGTATTTACGTCAACTTTAGAGCCTACAAGGTAAAGCTAACTGTCTATGACGATTTGTCCCAGACTACGCCATTCGCGCACATGGTTTCCTTCGCTTACTACATCATGACATCCCATTTCACTAGGATGAACATGCCCAACAGTCATTTGACGATCTTAAACTGGCGCTCTCCAATGCCCCTTTAATCAGTGCACCTGACTACAATTGCGACTATATCCTCTACATATCAGCATCAGTTGTTTCAGTAGCAGGAGTTCTTGTTCATCTAGGTGATGACAATCGTGAGCATGTCATTTATTACATTAGTAAAAACCTCTCAGGGCCACCCTTGAAGTATAAAGACGAAGAGAAAATAGCTCTTGCAGTCATCCTCGCAGTCCAGAAACTGTGTCACTACATTCTTCTTCGCACAACTAAGGTTGTCACAGATTCCAACCCGATGCAATACTTGCTCAGCCATCGAAAAATTAACGGCAAATTTTCTCGATGGATCATTATCCTTTAGGAGTACGATCTTGAATTCTCAACACCCAAGAGCAAGAAATCCCTTGTTCTCGCTGAACTTGTCATGGCCCTCCCCTCTAACACCACTAGTGCCCTCCCCTCTAACACCACTAGTGCCCCCATCAATACCAACTTTTCCGATGAACACCTCTTTCACATCACTTTAGATGATCCTTGGTACGGTGACCTCCTCATCTACCTCCGAACTCAAAACTTCAGTAACCACCTTTCATGAGATGATCATCATCGTATTCACCATCAGGCCCCCCGCTACCTCCTCATCGGAGACATCCTATACCAGCGAGGAGTCGACACCATTCTTCGTCAATGATTGACCATTGACGAGGTCGATAGAGTCTTGAATGACTGCCACAGTGGTGCATGGGGGGGCCATCTTTCAAGAATATCCACTGCTTAGAAGATTATCTGAGAAGGTTAATTCTAGCCTACCTTATTTCACGATTGCATTCACACCTTGAAACGATGTGAGAAGTGTCAACTTTACACCAACAAAGCCCGAGCACCACCCACTCTTCTCCATCTAGTCATCACTACCGACCCTTTTTGTAAATGGGGCATCGACTTCATGACTTGTAATCCCCCCTCCAGCAATGGTCACAAATACATTGTTGTCATAGTTGATTACTTCACCAAATGGGTAGAAGCTATGCCCACCTTCAACAACACCGCTGACACCACAACACATTTTTTCTTTAACCAAGTCATATCTCACTTTGGAGTACCACTCCAACTGGTTTTCGATCATGGGAAACACTTCGAGAATGAGATTTTCGTTGAACTCTCATCTCGGTTAGGATTCTCCCACAAGTTTGCCTCACCATATTATCCTCAGTCTAACGGACAATTCGAAGCAGTAAAGAAGGTCCTCAAGACCATGTTACATCGCACGGTTAATAAACATAAGACCAATTGGTATCATATGTTATTTTCCATGCTATGGGCTTACCGTACGGTTGTGAAAACAGCTACTGGTTTCACACCATTTCACCTAGTCCATGCGGTTGAGGCCACTCTTCCCATCGAGTGCGAAATTCCCACCCTACACACCGCAATTGAGTTATTCCCCGACACTGCTCCAATGGAGCAGCACTTGCTGAACTTAGAGTCTCTGGATGAAGATCGTCGATCTTCATTACAGAACAATGAGGCAACTAAAAAACGATCAAAGGCTACCTTTGATCGACATGTCAACCATCGCTCATTTCGCGAAGGCGACCTCGTCTTGGCTTATGATATCACTCATGATACCTTTGGCCATGGAAAATTTGATTCACTATGGCATGGCCCATACATTATCCAACATTGCCTCACCAAAGGCACATACATCCTAGCCTCTCCCGAAGGCCTCTCTCTCAAAGAACCCGTCAACAGGTTGTATTTAAAGAAATTTTATGCTTAAACATAGTCATTCTACTTTAGGTTATTTATTTTATAGTGTTTTTAATCTTTTTTCCATCCCTCACGTCTAAAATCTCATTTGTGCTATTGACAGATGCTTCCTTCATTGGCTTACCACATCGGTTACGCCGATGGTGCCAGCCGTTGGACACAAAATCTTGCTTCGGCCGCTTGGGCTCTCTACACCCCCTCACATGAAATGCTCCATTCGAGCGGCATATGTTTGGGTTCAACGACCAACAACCAAGCTAAATACACTGTCGTCATTGGCCTCCTGGACAATGCCCAACATCATAGTATTCATCACCTTAGCATCTTTCTCAAATCTCAACTAGTCGTTCTCCAGCTCAACAATGTGTATCATGTACACGATCCTTGCCTCTTTCACAAATACCTGTAGGTTAGACTGTTATCTCTACATTTTGATTCCATTACATTTACACACATTCCAAGACAATTGAATCAAATTACAGATAACCTAGCTAATATTGTGTTAGACTGGCATATATCACATCAAGCTACCTCTACACATACATAACATATCAAAAACCTATCACAACATATATAGATTAAACATCATCAATACATTAACAAAACACATGTAAACACCACATAGATCTCAAAATGTATACTCATGTATATATCGAACAGTCTACAGTGCCATCCAAATGTTTACATACAAAAATACAAGTATTTGTAGGCCAATGAAGAACCTCGGTACAAAATGGGCTCACCAACCTATATACAAAAAATACATCAATACATAGAGCACCACTCAAGGTGCCTCTAGAGCACCACCGCCTGCCCCTCCCTCAGGCGGTGGTTTCCCACCCCCTACTAGTCCCTCCTTCCCTGGAGGTAGTCGTCTGGTCATTGCAGCACCAACTACTACTTCCCGTCGTACCACGGTCCGCCATGGCAGCAGAATCCCCACACACTACTCCAGGATGCCCTCATCCTGGGTGCACGACCACATGCCCTCAGGCACGTCCTGTAACACCGCCTCCAGGCAACGATGTATGTCCTCAAAATCTACTCCGACATCCACCGGAGGATCATGTGATGGCCCAGCACTAGGGTCATCAAATCGGTGTCTCCTCGCTACTCTCTCCGTACCAGTTGGTCACGTCGCAGCGTCCTCAGGAGTCGACGCTCTCTGCAACTCCACCTCGTGCCCGCGAGGTGCCACATCTGCACATACAAACAAGAAACAGATAGTATCAACATCTATATCATATACATATGTCATGCCATATCAAACAAAAAACATATATATCAACATCATCAACATACCTCGATGGTCAAACACCTCCCCTGGAGGTAGAACCATGTCCGGATCCTCCCGGAAGTCAACCCCGACATAGGGGTACTGTGATATCACCTGCGGCATCTACCACCACACCTGCGTCACCTCAGCAGTAAAGAAGTGGCCTCCCTCACCACCACCATGGCGAAGCAAAATAGTTGACCACCGCTTTAGTCATGGCTCTCGTGCCCCAGGCGAACCCAATAAAATCCTCGGGTGCAACATAGGCACCCTCTCCAAAAACTAGGCCACCAGGATGGACCTAAAGGAAAACTCTCCAGTATCCATGGACTGACAGTGGTCCAGCTGCCCTACCATCCTAGCATGCAGCATAAGCCCCCAGGAGAAGTTCTCACCGGCCAACACTCTCTCCATCACAATCAGCTAGCCACCACTAATCCACTGCGTCGCCAGTGACCCATAAACTCTCACAATCATCGTTGTTATGTAGCGATGCGCTAGGGAATCCATCGCCCCAATGCTCATGATAGTGCCAGACATAAAGTTCGGCCCTGAACAGTATCTTCGGCCAACCGTCACTAGTGGCACATCCATCGGTAACACTGGCTCCGCTGGTAGGGGCGTTCCTCGAAACGGGAGCCCATTCAAAAAGTACACATCCTCCACTGCAGTGAAGGCAATCTTCTCTCCCCACACTATGAAGAAATGTAGGTCTGGACTCCACATCCAGATAAGAAACTGCAAGAGATACTCCTGCACTCATATCAACGGGCACTCAAATAACTTCAACAGCCCACAGGCTGCCAAAGTCGCACGTACACCTGGCTCCTCAATAGCCACAACAACTCGCAGTTGGGACCAGTCCCGCTCTAGCCAACCAACCGACATTATGCACAATGCTCACCTGCAACCACATAAAACAGTCCTAAGTCAGCCAAATGGACCATCAACAACATCAAAAAGATAAGTTTTACACCCGTCAACCTTGCCTCCAAGCCGTGACTGTTTAACCCACAGGCGCGCACACATGCGCGCATGTTCACTCCATAGGTGCTCACGTATGCACACCTGTTCACTACACAGGCGCGCTCTTAGGCACGCCTGTCCATCCTTCAGGCATGCATACGTGTGCGCCTTCTCAACTTACAGGCGCGCTTTAGCAAGCGCCTGTCCAATACAAAGGTGCACACACATGTAAAGTTGTGCAGCTGATAGGTGTGCACATAGTGCGCACCCTTTACCTGCTTACCAATGCCCTCATGCGCACCTATCCGATGGGCAGAAATTCACGTGTGTGCACCTCGTTTCAGATCACCCACACACGTAGGGCCCACACTCATCAAACCCTATGTACGGCCCTCCGTACAACCTCTGCCCAAAAAATGAAACCATAATTCTATGCAGGATGATCAAACCACTAACTTGAAGCTCGCTGGTCCTCGATTAGATGCCTTGTCCTCCCAGAATCTCCAAATATCCTCTGAATACTTCTTGTCCAGTCACTATAGCAGCAAGTACAAATGAGGTGGCAATGTGGGTCCTACAACTATAAATAGGCCTTTTTGCCAAACTTCCACTCACCATTTCGAGAGCTCAAGGCGTCCATTTCTCGATCCATCTTCAGCCACAGGATCATCATCCTATCATCTACATCATGACAGTCCCTGGACCTCTTTTCATCCTGAGCCTTTGGGACACCATTTTTCATACCCTGGCCAGGTACACATGCGCATATTCAAAATTATCAAATACATGCTCATATATTCGATTCTCTTCAGATATTGTTCACGTCGGGTATTTGGTTTTCATGTGTGTAGGTACTTGGTCATCATACATCAACACAACCCCTTCATGTATATACTCAGCACTGGAATGTAGTCATTCCCTTTGAATCTCACTTACATTTCCAATCACACCCCATGACATTTGCCTCTAGGATCCCCATTTCTGGCTCTGTAGTACCAACACCTCCATTTGCATCTTCAGTACTGTCACCGAGTAGCACTCTTACCCTTTTGCGTTTTTGACACTCATGTTTTTTTTCAAAACCCTTTAGGGATGGGAGTCCTGATAGTCTTACATCATGTCGTGAATCAACCACATACTCCTTCTCCTCATTTTGCTAGCTTTCCCAACGGACTCCCAGATTATCTCTTCACAGTTATATTTTTGGACTGCACCTCCGCAGTATCATGAACCCTCTATTTCATCCACAATCTGTTTTCCCATCTGCAAATTTCCCTTCATTTCACCTACCTCATACAAAAACCCACCCATGGGGCCCTCACCCTCCACCAGTTCTCCGAGAAAATTGTGCCCTACCTGGGCCAACCATATCACATTGGGGCACCCGTTTCTGTATTTGTACACTTATCCCAAGTTATTCTTTATTTATTGTACAAACGCCTTTTGTTTCCAGTAGTTACATTACCCTTTTGTCGTCACCTTTGGCAACCTTCTTCCCTTTTTGGTCAAACGCAACCCATGTCACCCTTGGTTGGGGCACTACTTATCATCCACCCTTGATGACATCGTCCATATCTTCAAAGCACCCCACAGGCCAGTTACCTCTGCCTTCTAAGTTTGTTCACCTTGTCCCGCCTTTGGCACAACTTATCCCTTGTCTTGTTGTCCCCCTGACACTCGACCTCGTTGACCAGTTGCGGCCACTTTTATCTCAAATATAATCCAACCGAGGGCAGTCTTGATTCTTCCTACATCTTGACTTCATCCATGTACCTCCTCCACTTCCTAACCTCACCTAGTAGATTTCACGAAGCCATTTGCTTCTGTGAGTCGCGCCCCCCTTTTTGTCGACATCAGCACAGTTTTCCAGAAGGGCGACAGTATCTTGATTCTCATTACCCATCCAATGAGAGATATCAGATGGCACATGGAGAACCATAATTGCTCCCTGCTGTCATTAACCCCCATAACATTCGACGTCAACACTTTCTCATGTTACGGTGGGTCTTACTTTGTGACTATTGTAGTTAGTTCTTTTACTTTCCGAAGACCTCTGAACTTGGATGGGCTATCAATGCCCACAGAATCCGCGATAATTCTTACAGTTGTCACTGCCTACTATTTAGAGTATGTTCATCTGCATAATTGTCTTCTGCCTTTATCATGACCACCCCCGAGGGCACTGCAGTTGTCTACACCAACACTTCATTCCTCTTTTTGAGTTACATGACACGAGCATGGGGCATGCCCGCCTCGTTTGTACACAGTTTATTTTTTACACACCTCATGGAAGGTTGGGTTCTACCGGTTCCTTTTTTCCTCCAACGAATCGCTCTGGATGATCCCACTATTTCTCTCTCTTACAACATCACTCTCAGTAGAAGAAACATTGATGAATTTTGGCTATATGTATGCTCCTAACCTCATCCATCAAGGGGCATCTGTTATCACTAAAATTTCATCCGCAAATGGTTACAAGAATTCAACATCGTCAAACAGTTATGAAGTCATCCATGGACCTGAATTAACACAAAAGCATTCATAAAGGGTCAAAAACTATACACAATAGTGAAAAATTGAAGGGCGCTATGAAGACACTGGGCGCGCGCGCACATGCGCAAAACATAAACGAAATATTTGTGCACATGCGCACGATGCGTGACTGTTGTCGCAAAAAGTTGTGCACCTGAGAAATGACACATTTATGAGAGTGGTCGGCCTCCCATCCACTTCTAGTTCAGCTTACAAGTTGATTTGACACTCAAATCTGGACTGGATTCGACTGGATGGCTGGTCAAAGACCTAGAAATGCCCTAATTATCCTCTTTACACACTACAAACTAGTTGAACAATAGCTCAAAGGAATGTTATAAAAAGGCCATGAATACACTTGATTTTTCAAGGAATTTCATAGCAAAGTTATGCTGCCATTATTCTCTTGAGGGCTCTTCTATCCTTGCCAAGAGTATACTTTCATCATTGCTTTGGGCAATCCATCTCACCCCTTGAGTGGATTAGAAAAGAATTCTTTCACCATTTTCATTTTCCTTTTCAAATTTGTAAGAAGAGCTTACTTGTGGGGGTCCAAGAGCCCTCCCTTGGAGGAAGAAGGGACTCATAGTCCCCTTGCTTCTCAGTGTTTTCTTTCACTAATATCAGCCTTATCATTGGTGACATGGGTCTCATTGTTTCTTTTTTCCTTATGTCCCTATGTTTATAAATTTAGTTGTTGTTTTATTTCTTAGTTTAATTCTTAGTTTTTGTTTTATATTTATTTTTATAACCCTTTTCCTCATAGTTGTCCTGCTCAGCAAACCCAACTGAGCTTGCAAGCACCTCTATTTTGCTCACTAAGGTGACGAAAGAGGTGCAACAACGATGATGCAATGGATATTGTGACTTTCATCGGGTGACCCAAAGGAGTAAGAAAAAATCAAAGGATTGGTTCAGTGCAGAGGTTCAATGGATTAAGATGTGTGCAAAGACAAAGTGTCGTGTTCAAGGGCGACTCTAAGAGTTACTTGGTAATGTTCCCAAAAACGGCTTGGCTTGCTTCCTTCAATTTTTCCGCCATCCATATAGATGAGTACCTCTTTTTAATTTAACGAGCTCGAGGAGGGTAACACATGCTCGATATAACCTACCTTCGGTAAGTCCCTCTCCCTTTGTTTAACAAACTGGAAGAAGTAAGGGTTCGATCCCATATGGGCCTGTTGATGTTTGTTTAACGATTCCAAAGATAGAAAACTCAAAGGTTTTTCATGATTATAGAGTCTAGAAAAACACTTAAAAGAGAACTCTCTCAGTTCCTTTTTTGTAAAGTAGTTCGACGAGACCGAAAAGGAGATAAACTATCGCTCAACAGACGTTTTCTTCAAATACTTTAACGAGCGTGAAGAGAACAAGGTTGCTCGATAATCTTTTCATGTTTAGAGAGTCTGAAAAGAACTTAAAGATGACTCCAATGTTGTCCTTTTTTGTAATGTTAGTCTCGCGAGGCTGAAAAAGAGATAAATTATCACTCGAAAGACACCCTTTCAAACTTTTTAACGAGTGGGAAAGGAAGTAAGATCACTCGGCAATCTTTTCATGTTTAGAGAGTCTGAAAAGAGCTTAAAGGAGACTCCAGGGGGTTCCTTTTTCATGTATCCATACAGGTCTGAAAAAGAGATAAAAGTTTACCCGGATGCATTCTCATGTATTTACGAGCACGAGAAAGAAAAAAGACTAAGCTTGGTATGCCCCTAGATTGAAATTCTAGTGGATTCACTCCAGAATGATCATCAAAGGCTGGAGACATGCCCTCCAAGCTTCAATTCATTCACCGAATTTGAGGTTGTCACCAATTTCTCTAGTAGATGAGAAAAAGGAGAAGGGTGGATGAAAAGAAGGTTCAAGAGAGGTGATTGTTTCATTTTTTAATGAGCTTGACACAGGAAAAGAACTATGCTTAGGGCCTTTGTTTCATTTTTTAACGAGCTTGCCATAGAGAAGAGAAACTATGCTCATAGCTTCTTCTTGATCATGGCTTCCAAGAGGATAATTCTCTGGAAGGACACCATGTCAAGGGACAAAACTCGGTCATGGATTCCAAGAGATCTTCATTGGATGGAAGATAATCACTCTGGAAGGAACACATGTTGAGGGCCACGACAGGGATAAGGAGATCAGGCACCAATATCCCTACCGAAGAGATCACCATGTCAACTATTGGATCTAAATCATCAGAAGTTGAAGTCATTGGAGACAACACCACATAATTGACATGTGGAGGGGGCGATATTGTCTGCATATAAGAACCATTTAGGGAGGTAATCCTGTCAGGACCAATGAATGAAAGTTGATTAATAGTCACAATTTTTTCATCGTGAGGGAAAGATATCACACAGAAATGAGTGGACACAATAGCTTTCATGGAATAGACATAATCCCGCCAAGGAGTAAAGAAAAATCCAAGGGGTCTCGGACTACCATGACATCAATAAAGACAATTTTCCCTCCAAAAGTTACGGGAAACTGAGGGAGGGTCCCTAAAGGTTGACTAGTTATTCTGTTAAAATCTAACAGATTCTATGTAACTAGCGCAAGATGTGGACAACCCAAATCATACCAAGCAACATAAGACAAAATACTAACGGACGCACCTTCATCTATCAGCGTTTTAGGAACGTCCCGACCACAAACCTGTATTGTAATTTGGAAAGGAATGTGAGAGGGAAGACGAGGTCTAGTTAGCGCACCCCAATCAAAAAGGATGGTCTCATTACTTGGAGGGGTTTTCACTGGAGAAGGAGGAATGCCCCCCGGCATGGTAGATTCTGTATAAATGAGAAAAACATGGGTAGTATCGGGTTTACTCTCTAGAAGGAGAGTAGGATCAACTGATGATTGGATTATATCAACAGCGTAGACACTCTTCAAAGGAAGAGTGGGATTGACCGATGATGGAATCGGATCAACCACTTTGGAACTCTTCGGATGAAGGGTGGGACTGACCGAGGAAGGGACTGGATCAGCCACTTTGGCACTCTTCGGATGAAGGGTGGGACTGACCGAGGAAGGGACTGGATCAACCACTTTGGCACTCATCAAAGGAGGAGTGGGATCGACCAATGACAGAACCGGATCGACCTCTTTGGAGTCACTCTCTAATGGGAGAGTGGGATCAACTGAGGATAAAAATTGATCGACCACTTGGGTTACACTCTTTTGATGGAGAGTGGGGCTGATCGATGACGGAACTGGATTAGCTACTTGGGTTTGTAGTTCAATGAAGGAGGAAACTAGATTGACCACCTAATCAACCGGAATGACCAGGGATGGAATTGGATTGACCAGTTCATCAACTAACGATGAGTTGGGGGAAATCTTACGATAACCTTTTGGAAGTTGAAGTTTTTCCAAAAGAGAGGAAGCCTCATCCATGCAAGGACAAAGGTGAGAGTAATGATCACCATTGCATAACATGCAAGGAAACTTGACAGTTGTCTTCTTCTTACCGACCTTAACATCACTAGTTGATGGGGTATCATTGGCATCTCCAGCAGAGGCCGATGACGTGGAGGACCACAATTCTAAGACCTTGATAAGACCGAGGAAATCCCTCAGAAAGTTGTCACCCTTACAAAGACTGCAAGGGAATTTGGGTTTCAGATTCTTCATTTTAATCTTGTTGACCTCATCAACACTCCCAGTACTATTAATGGTAACTGGTTGCTTAGAGCCAACATCTGATGTTATTGGGGCCTTGGTCCTTTTCGGGCTTTTCTTCTTCTTCTCTTTCCATTTCTTCTTCTTCTGATCAACCTGGCTACTTGCTTTAGATATTTCACTAGGCAAAGAAGGAGAAATGGAAGGAGACTTGATGGACAAAGAAGGTGAAAAGTCGACATGAGGTTGATGTGTGGGTGGTGTAATGACATCTAAAGTGTTAGGTTCAGTTGAAACATTGGGAGGATTCGGGATCACCGGAGTGGGGAACAACCAAACTGGTAATCCTATGGTGAGTCCTGGAAGACTTAGTGTGGAAATATATGGAGGAACAAATTTTCCAAATGAAGGAAAGGTATAAGGTTCCCCAGGAGAAGGGGTTCCTTCATTGGTACTCTCAGGATTCAATTCCATTAACACTGACTCGACCTAAGGTCCACTAAGTAAAACAAACAACACACGCTATGAATCTAAGAAGAAATCAATCAAACAAACCTTCCTACGATGAAACCACTAGTTGGTGATGAAATCCAACGTCGCGAGATCAAAATAGGAAGGGGAAGGGATAGAGCGGGTGGATTAGTTACGTTGGCAACCTGCTTAACGGACTTACGCCTTGGTGCAAGCTTCCACACAGTAATTGTGGATTTACCCTCCAAGGAGCCCGAGTGAGTTTGACCAACGTCTGTTCTAGGTATAGTGAGACTTCCCTTCACCGTCACCTTGTGTGGTACCCTAAAGATTATGGCTACTAAGGTCACCAATTCATAGTCAGCCCCTGAGCGAGTACAGTTGACAGTCCAGTTGGAACGTATGGGTAGGATAACAAGTCTGAAATCAACCCGAGAGGCTCCCACACATAATCATGGGTATACCTTCAAGTGACCACCAATATACGATTCGACCACTACAAACAGTTGAATCACGGAGGGATAATCTCCATAATTCTCCCGAATGCGACCTCGTGCGAAACCCCTGTGTGAGAGGGGGATCCCAGAAAGCCTATACGACAATTGGATTTTACTCTCCCTACTGCAAGATACTAAGTTTGTTTGATAGATTTGTAAATTTATCCTTTCAACCTATTCCAAAGCCCTACACCTTAAACTAATGTAGGTTTGCTAACAAAGATGTAAAAAGTCTGATAAATTTTAGTTTAGCACTTGATTTTTAAGGTTGTTGTTACTCAAAAGGAAAATGGCATGGACAATATGGTGTTTTGACCGACTTGAAATTTATGCAAAGGGATGAATATGCAATCTTTTAATTTTTATGAAAACTATGCTATGAGAAGGAGAAAACATTCATCATTTTAGATGCACAATGTCCCAAAAATGCCCAAAAACATGCAATTCCGCTACTTCAAATGAAAGCTAGTTTCACTACCTAAAATGAAGAATGCATATATGTTATTTGTTTTATTATGATGTATACATAAAGTAAACACCAAACCTTCAATGCTCCATTTCTTTCAATCAGGAGAAGGAGTCCTATGCAGATGCAAAAGACATGAAGAAAAAGACTACAAACAAAGCACGCACTCAAGGTAGTGAGAACTGAAAGAAAAAACAAGAAGAATCTTGGTCTAACAAGAAATCAATCAAGGATCCTAAAACCAACAAGCATCCAAGGAGTGCAATAAAATGCAGAGAAGAATCCAAAAAGAGACAAGGAGAAAGAGAAAATACACAAATTGTCCCGACAAAACAAGCAACTAGAAAGAGCGATTTTCACATTTCTGAAAAGGGTTTCAAGCTCCAATAAATACAAGAGGGAGAGATAAGCATCAAAAACCAATCCAAAGAACTTCACAAACCATTCACAAAGACTGGGTAAAGATTTCCACAAAACAGGTTGCAAAATATTAATGAGAAAAAGGTAGAAAAACCCCAAGAAGGAGGTTGGCGCTCCCCCAAAAGGATACACAGAGTATTATAATGCTCTGTCTAAGGCCTTTAAGGAGTGTTGGCGCTCTGATATCAAGGGCAGGGGGCGCCGGGATTCCCAGAAGCTCATAAAAAGAGCCAAAAAAATGCAAAACATTCACCCAGAATGCATAAAAATTGGTGAAAATGTAAGTGAAGATGGGAGAAGTGTAATGGATCATAAAATAATATAAAAAGTGATATGAAATGTGGTGAACGTTAAGGGACAAACCAAGGAAATACAATAGGATTCCTTCCCCAGCGGAGTCTCCAATTTCTATTGAAGGAAAATCTCCCTGCGGACAGGTAGATCTCCTCTTGAGAGATAGACTCTTAACTCTTAAGACAGAAGATGCTTATCATGGTCACTGACTTCCTTTTGGATCTAGATAAACTAATGTGTGAGGAGGAAGGAGAAAATAAGTACCATTTACTGGTTTTTGTCCCTGCACGGTCCGAGTTGAGCTCCAATCTTTCGCTACTCGATAAACCCTATAGACAAACAAAAGTACAACCACTTCCTACTCTACTGATATTAGCTTGAAATAGGCCTATCTATTAGAGACAAACCCATGTGACATCAAACACATAATTGAAAGAAACAGGCCAAGCATATTATACTAATGAGAACAACAATGAAGAAAAATTACAACCATAGATGTGAGTGTGGCAGCTTCATCAAGTTCCCCTTGTCCAAACCCTTGCTTAAACAGTCCAGACACAGAATGTTGATGCTCCAAATGACATACCACTCATGAGATAATAAGTTTGGTATACTCTCAATATCCATTCTCCCTCCTCCATGGAAACCCCTCATTATATAGGATTTGTAGGTTTAACCACCATGGAGAAGATCT
>SNQJ01S0069786.1:50005-60755 GCA_010110895.2 Picea sitchensis | reverse complement strand
CTATCACAAGATGTTATTGTGTGTTTTGTGCCTTGGAGAGTGTGTCTTACAACCTATTCCAAATCTCTAGCCTAGATAATGTTGGTGTAAAATATCCCTAGAAAATAAAAGTTACTAATTGAGTTTTAGATTTCGCAATGTTTTTTAGAGGCTGTTGTTTACTCAAGAGGGAGAAAGGAATGAAACCAATGTTGTGTAAGACCTTGACCCAATAATATGAAAATAGATATGAATGATGCAATCTTTTGTTCAATGAATTATATCTACAATAGGGAGAATATAACTTTCCATAAATACAAAAGCTATGAAATACAATTTCTTTTCTTGAATGAACTACAATTCCAAACAATTGTAAGCAATGAAATTTCTCTATTTTCTCTTCTTAAAAAAAATTCTTTGAATGCAAAAAGCTTTCTTATGTATGATTACTTAAAAGAACAAATGACTTTAAAGTCTTCCTTTCTAAAACCAATCAAAGGTATAGCGAAGAAAGGACAAGTAATCAAAGAAAACTTATACACTCAACAAGCATCCAAATCAAACTTTCAATGAAGATAAAAGTAAAGATGATAAGAAAGTGTTTCACTAAATGAAAATGAACCGAGACTTCCCAATCACCAAGCAATCCAGAAAATATAATCAATCCAAAAATTTAAATCTAATCAAAAGATTTTTAATCAATCAAGCACTCAGATGCAAAATCAGAGATTATATCCTTGTTGATAAAAATCAAAAGGTGAAACTGGAAAAATGACTAAGAAAGGTGTTTTATCTCCGAAAACCAATCAACAAAAAGTTTCAAACTTAGAAATGAGTCAAATACTAGCATTAAAAGTTCATCCCAGTTGGCTAAAGAAAAGCTAGGCATCAAAAGATGACAGGAACCAAACCAATAAAATTCACAGACGTCGTCGCAACCTAGAAGTAGGTTACAGTGTGGAAAGTATGCACTGGGATAAATAGTGAGGGTGCGGAAATCAAAAGTTTCCGCTAGGTGTGTATGGGTACAGTGCAGAAGTGTATGTAAACAAAAAAAAAATGGAAAGAGGAAAAAGGGCCTAAGTGAAATTTCAAATCCAAGGGGTCTGGATGGATTCCCCACAGACTCAGAGACTGAAATAAAGTGAAAAAAATCTAAAAGCAAATGGCCAACAAAAAACCACAAACAAGTCGTATCCCCAGTGGAGTCACCAATTTTGTTATTGGATAAATCGGTGAATGCGAACATAAACTAATGTCCCTAGATCCACCTGGATCTAGAACAAAACAAGACAGTACATGATGCTTTCCCTAAGTTACAATCATTGAATTTACTACCAAAGAAGGAATGGATGACATACCTTTAGATATCACTTCCTTATATCTTTGTTGTCCCTGATTCGCTCCAGTGCTCTTGTGAGATCAAATATGCAATGACACAAACCAACCAAAGTGAAATCAACTATAATATATTCAATGAAAAATTAAACATGTGATCAAGGAGTCATGTAATAAAATGAAAATGATTTTATGGGAAAGAAACATGCCACTGTATTATATTAAGTAAAAGTGGAAGATACAACCAAATTTACTTGATGTCGCAAGTTGCCTTTCAATGGTCCTTTGTTCCAACACACACATACACTTGCTCCAAATTTGTATGAATATGGTCCACAAACGTTTGATGGACAAATGGAGACCTCAAGCATCAACTGAACAGGATTCCTCACACAGTCTTTAGCCTATTATTTCATCAGTTCCTTGCTTAATATTTCTTAACCTTTTCCATGAGAAACCTATCATTATATAGGAGAAGGAGAAGTGGTTAAAGAGATGAGGATGATCCCAACAAATCAGAGAAGCGAGTAGGATCACAATCATACGGATGCCACCTCACATTCTAGAATATCCTCCTTCTAGAACCTTCGTGAACTTATTTCTTCTTTTAGTTTTCAAATTCCACCGCACCCTGCCTATATAGTAGCCTACGAAAACCCCGCTAGTCAGGTATAGAGCAACCTGCGAAAATCAAGTATTTTTGCACTGTGTATTACTCCTAGCCTGTGTACTCTTTCTAAAAGAAAGCCTTGTAGAGGAATAAATTAGTTATTTTTCTCATGCAAAAGATTCTTTTGAGAGCCTGAACACTTGCTTGTAAAATCATCATCAGGGTGACCAAAATAATGTGTAACAACAGAATATTGAAGACAACAAAAAGATGGATTTCCCAAAAGAATTCATTCTTACACTTTACAATTAATTTGCATGTAAGGAAAAAATAGTCATACATCTCCAAACCAGAGGATTGTATAGGTTAAACTTGAATACAAACACAGAACCGACATCATCCATAGAAAAATCCAAGTATCTAGATCGAATGGATGAAGCATTTAGAATGATTTGCAATCTTATTTCTCCCGATCTCCTTTTTTACATATCTTCCTATAAAACCCCCAATGAAGCATGGACCAGGGATGATTTTAAGGATGGAAATTTATTTTAAAATGTAGAAACCTTGGTGAATCTTTCTAATCCTTCATATGCTAATTATAAATGTTTGGCGATATTTTTGTAAAAATATTCAAATTTCTAAGGATTTTTTAAAGTTTTTATAAAATTTTGGCTATTTTTAAGTTAAAATAATTTTATCCTATAGAATTTGGGCGAATCATTTTTAAAATAACGAATCTCGTTTTTGGAAAAACCATGGAAAATTAGCCCATAAGCGAAATTTAGCCCCTAAAATCATCCCTGGATGTGGACTAACTTGGAAGGGATATTTCGAAAAAAGGGAGAGTTGAGGGGACACATGTTGGAGGTGTAATTTCTCACATTGGATCCAAAAATCTTTGACAATATCTAATATTTATTTACAAAATTCAAGGATTTACTATCACAACTAAAAGCTTGCGGGGTTGATAAATCTAAGGAGGAGAAACAAATGGTTCTCACCATTCTCTCGAAACTTGGTACTGAATTATATGTGTTCATATCAACATTCCATTCAATCAAATTTGCCTATGGAACCACCTGGAAGATGACTTCTCTTGAGGACTTTATTGAATCCCTGACACAAGAGAAAACCGAGCTCATCAACATGGGAAAAATCAAAGGCCCAAAGGCGCATGCACTTACTGTGAAATATTACAGACATTAATATCATAAATCTAAAGATAAAGACAAAAGGAAAGCTCATGCAAATCCTAAGAAGGAAGGGTACTCAAAACCATTCATCGATGACTTCGGATCCAAAGGTGGAAAGGGAAGAAAAGGGGAGAAATGCATGTACTACCATAAAGGATTCCATCCAAAATACGCATGCATGCAGAAACAAATAGAGCTAATGACTCAAATACTTCAGAAAAACAACCTTGGAGATCGCATCCCTGAGGGTGCCAAGAAGAAGAAGCCAGAACATCAAAATCCCAAGAAATGAAATTCTAGCCATGCCTTGATTGCCATCAACTCCTCTCTCGATGCTTGAATCATAAATTTAGGAGAATCACATCACATGGCTTCCACAAAAGTAGTCTATTCTTCATTGGATGCATGAAAAGGTCCTCCTATTCTGATGGGGGACAACTCTCCAGTCGAAGTCACCGACAAGGGAAGGATTGAACTCACCAACGAAATCTTTGAGAATGTGTTACACGTTCCCAAACTTTATGTCAATATTCTCTCCATGTATTAGATGAAGAATTCTGGCACTGGAAAGAAATTCATATTCACACCAAATGTAGTGGACATCTATGACATGCAAACCAATTCTAGGTTTGTTACTGGTGAGGTAAATCATCAATCTAGATTGTACACATTTTCTGAATTTATTGAACCAGATTTTGATTTATTGCTTACCCATGCTGATGAAAGTAGTAGGATATGGAACGAAAGGTTCAGACATTTGAATTTCAGATATATGCAATATATTAGAAAGAAAAGATTGGTTTATGGTCTACAAGACAACCATTTCTCCAAAGGAGTCTGTGAGGGATGTGTTCTTGGAAAACACCCTCAAGAGAAATTCGACAAAGGAAAGACTTAGAGAGATTCCTCTCGTTTAGATCTGATCCATAGTGACCTCATGGGTCCTTTTTCATATCCATATATCAGCAAAGCAAGGTTTGTTCTCATTTTTTTTATGATTTCTCACGTTTCACATGGATTTTATTTCTCAGGAAAAAATCTGAGGTCTTTCAACACCTCAAAGATTTAAAATCCCTGGTTGAGACACAGTCAAGAAAGAAAATCAAAGTCCTTTGAACTGATAACGAGGGAGAGTATCCCAATCATGAGATCCAAAATATTTTTCATGAGGCAAGGATTCAGTTGCAACACATAGTTCCCTATACTCCGTAGCAAAATAGAGTTGCTCAACGGAAAAACAGATCTCTAAAAGAGATGGCATCTTGCATGCTACATGAAAATTCACTACCACGGAGACTATGGGACAAAGAACTTAATTGTGCAACATACATACAAAACAGATCTCCCCATAGATATTTCAAGGATAATACCCCCTACAAGGCTTGGAGTGGCCTCAAACCAGAAGTGACCCACTTTCGTATTTTTGGTTCACGTGCATGGGCCCAAATTCCCTCTGAAAAGAGGAAGGCATTTGATCCATAGAGCACTGAGTGTATTTTTGTTGGATACCCCAATGATGTGAAGGGATACAGACTTATTGATCTTTCCTCAGACCATCTCATCATTGAGCGAAGTGTCAAATTCAAGGAAAGTCTCTCACATGTACCTCAGCAGTTGCATACAGACACCTTCATTCCTCCACCTATGTGATATGATGAGCATGCACATGCTGACTCTTCTTTAGATGAGGGTTTTGATTTGGAGGACTCAGATGATCCAGATACAAAGTCAGTACAGTCAGATGCATATTCAGAGCCAGAGTAGAGGCCCAAGTGGGCACAAACTACTCTTCAGGATGCAATGGATCTTGTTGGTGATCCAACCGATACTAGGAGGAATAGATATGATTCCTAGGAGCTTCCTATTGCACTCACTTCCACTAAACCATTTCCCTCCAGGCATATTTTTTTGGTTCAGTCTTCAGATCCACAATCTTATGGCGAGGCTGCTGGAAATCCATTTTGGGAATCCGCCATGCAGGAGGAATACAACTCCCACCTCAAGAACCAAACTTGGGATCCGGTTCCCCTTCCTTCTGGAAGGAAACTTGTCAAATGCAGATGGGTATACAGGACAAAGAGCACATTGGATGGACATATTAGAAAATACAAATCCAGGCTTGTTGCCAAAGGCTTTCAACAGGTGCATGGAATTGACTATGATGAGACCTTTGCTTCAGTAGTGAAGATGGATTCCATATGTTTGGAACTTTCCATTGTGACAACCAAGGGATGGGAAGTCCATCAGATGGACGTGAAGAATCCATTTCTTCATGGTGATCTCTCCGAGGAGATCTATATGGAGCAACCCCAGGGATTTATGCAGGACTCATATTTGGTATGTCGACTGAAGAAGTCTCTTTATGGCCTCAAGCAGGATCTGAGGGCATGGTATGCCAAGATGGACTCATACCTATTGTCACAAAACTTTGTACATTGTAAATCAGACCCGAATGTCTATATGCTCAAGATGACTTATTCACTTCTACTCTTACTTCTGTATGTTGATGATTTGTTGATCACCAATTGCTCGAATTCAGTGACTTTTGCAGTCAAGAGGATTCTACATGACAGGTTTTTGATGACGGACATGGTTCCTCTACACTTATTCCTTGGACTTGAGATCAATCATGATGCATCAGGCATCAAACTGTCTCAGGCCAAGTATGCACGATATCTCCTTGAGGTTTTTCACATGAAAAACTCCAATTCTTCTTCGAATCCTTTCATATCAGGAGTCAAACTTGAGGATGGGGGGGGGAACTCCACTAGTTGATAAAACATGGTATAGATAGCTAGTGGGGAGCTTGTTGTATCTCACACACTCCAGACAAGACCTCTCCTATGCAGTTGGCACAGTTTCTAGGTTCATGCAGGAGCTGCATGAGCTACATTGGAAGGCTACAAAGCGTATCCTTCGATATGTACATGGAACCATCACTCATCACCTTTGAGATTCATTTTACAACAGACTATACATTAGATCTCATCAGGTTTACTAATTTTGGTTGGGTTGGTGATAGCACTGATCGCAAGTCCACATCTGGTTAGTCACTTAGTCTTGGTTTCAAGCCTATCTGTTGATCAAGCAATAAGCAAGTTGCTATTTCTCTTTCTTCAGTCGAGGAAGAGTATAGAGGGTTAGTTAACATAACCAATAAGGCTATGTGGCTACAACATTTTATCACTAATTTGGGCATTCAATTTCATTGGTCAATCGTCATCTAGTGTGACAACCTGAGCACTCTAAATTTATGCAAAGATCCAATTCAGAGGAAGTGGACGAAGCACATCGAGATCCACATGCACTACATTTGGGAATTAGTACACGAGGGGATCATTGACCTACAGTTCTATCCTTAAGCAGAATAGACGACAAATATCTTCACCAAGACCTTCACTGAGTAGAAGTTCCACTCTCTATGAAGTTGTCTTGGAGTGAAGGACACAATTGCCTAGCAATTGTTAGTTCTTANCCTAAGGTTTTTCCTATGTTTATTATTCATTATTCAGTCTCCTAAATTTTAGGGGAGAATATTCCACCTGGAGAATATTCTCTTCAGTTGACACTTCAGTTTGACTAGTTGAGTTGAGTCTAGATGTTGAATTGGTTTTGTCACCATGAAACATTGAGATCATTACCATGATAATGTGCATTAGTCTTGGTTTCATCACAAGACTAGTGCATTACCCTTTATTCCTTGATATACTCCTCACTACACTCTGTTTCAGTCAGTTAACTGAAGACTGGTTGACCAGTTAACTCAGTTAGGTAGCAGTTCACTCCCGTATCTTCCTGAGAGACTAGACTAGGTGGAAATTCACTCCCGTAATTGTTGGTGTGTGTCCAACTCACTCTAGATCACCACTATGGTGCATTGGTTCTCCTCTAGTGTGAATTGATTGAGTTATACATAGTATATCATGTGTAAATTATTCATTATTCATTACAATTAATGAGAATTCTTCCATTCTTTCTCTCTTGCTTCTTCTTTCTCAATTTATCTCTGCAAATGTGTGTGGTATTTTCTATCTAGATCTATTATGTGCAGGTTCAATACATTTACAAAGGACAGTGCAAGGTATTCCAAGGCCTATATATGTTCAAGATATTTCATCGTTGCAGCTGAAAATAAGTTTTATAAAAGGGTACTAGATATATGCAGCCCATATGGAAAATCCAATGAAGGATAAAGAGCCAAGTCTTGAATATTATCTAGTCTGAAAGAGTTTGATTAGTTTCAAAGATTTCTACCAAAGAGGGTGTTACAAAATAAAATTTTCAAAGCCTTAGAGGTTTGTGTTTTCTACCTAAGTCTGTATTTTGTCTATCTCTCTTCCTTTTGCAGACTCAGTCGTAAGGTTTTTCTTTCGGCTTATAGTTTTCTTCTTTTCCTACCCGAGTGGTGTCATCCCTAAGCCTTTTTTTTTACCTAAAGTCGAGTGCTTCTCTCTTTAACTATGTCATTGATCCTCTGCATTTTTTAGCCTTCAACCAGTCATCTAAGAAATTGTTCACAGGTCGCAATCGTGAGCACCAAGCACAACACTTGAAATAGTATGAAATAAAAGAAAATCAAGCGAGCGAGAAGGATCAACTTTCGGCGGCGGAGATCCATATGGCAGAGTAGATTGACGACCATTGGGTAATCAGGATCATACAATTGCACCAAGTTTAGCGTCAAGGAGAGGTCTAAAGTTGCGAAATGATCGGAGCCAGTCATTTTAAAAGGACACGTGGTGCACGATTAACATAAATCACGATTTTGCGAGTCAGAGCAGTCAAAGAGTAGAGTCTTTGCAACTCGTAAAATGCGAAATCATAAAAAGTTCACAGTCGTTGATCAAAGGATAGATCTAAACCATTGGATAATATTTTCATGATTTTGCGAGTCAGAAAATTAGGAGGGTAGAGTCTTGAAGACTCGCGACATGCAAAGTCCCAAAATGATCTTAACCGTCCATTCCCAAAAGGCACGTGGTGCAGGATCAACATAGAGAGAGTCATTTGGGGGGAACTGAAGTAAGAAGTGTCGATGGCTCAAGGTCCTGAAATGTCGATGTTCATCAGGGTCGTCTGATGCAAAGGGATACGTGTCTCTCGATCCAAGCAATTGCGATTTCTCGACTTGGGGATTTCAGCAGGGATCACAATGCAAACTCGTGAAATGTGAAATCATGAAGCACCTCGGAATTAGGCATACAGTCACAACCCAGGGTCATATGAAAAGGGGCTATGCAAAGGATCAAAATGCCCAAGTTGGTCACGGAGGAAGATCTGTGTGACCTCGAGGTGCCAGAATTGACTTGAAGGAGTCGTAAGCTCACCCAAGACATTCATGGGCATCAGGCCTCGCCCTGATCCTGATGCAGTTAGTTAATGGAAATAGGGGAGGTAGTTGAAACCTCGTTTTACCCTGTAAATGGAAAGAATGGAAGCATCATTCGTGGAGGCAAGTTGTCAACCCGAGGTCTCTTTATCATGAATTTTCCTGCAAAACCCATACTAATTTGAAATCGCGTTTGACAGAAGAATGCAAGTGCAAACTGATAGAAGAAGGTGCATACATGAAGCTTTGAATGAAGTAGACAGGTCACACCCTTGGTGTTGGCAGGTTTCTTTGAATATAAATTCTCATTTTTGATATTTTGTTAGGGTCGATGGTAGAGCTAAGCTCTCGTATTGTAAAGTTTTAATGAAGTCTCTGGTTCTCTGGTTATGTATTGTGATCTGAGATTTATGGATTAATCGAAGTCATATTTTTTTCTCCGTCTTATTTGCCTCTGATACTGAGAGATTTCATGTATGACAGATTCTCATGAATTGTTCTGATTGTGTTATGATAGATGTTGATTGTAATATTGTCATGATTTCTTTCAGTTTTATTGAAATTGGAACCCAATAAGATCTTGTGTTTTCAATTTTTCTTCCTTAGGCTGCTGAAGACCTAATGTTCATGACATGTATCTACATTTTCTTACCAAATTCTTCCTCCTACTCACCCTAGATTTGACTTACTGACTGAAGTTGATTCCAGACCTCATTGCTTACGCATACTAGTCCAGTTTCCTGAGTTAAAATGATACTATCTCAAGTCTGTGCCCATTTGACCCCTTTAAAAAATCAACCCGTGACATAAAATTCTGATGGGTACTGGGCTTACCTTCGACGCAATCCGAAGGTGACTTCTAGTGCTAACAGAGGGATATAGATTTCTCTATTGGTTTAATTCTTGGAGTTCCCCTAGTATCCAAAACGCCTTGCAGAATGAGCACACCATAGATAAAAGATTTGCAAATGCATCTAGAAGAGTTGTTAAAGAAATGGTACATATGCTCAATTGTTTCTCCTTTGGGTGCCTCAGTTTTTTTTTTCAAGAAAAAATATGGAATGCTAAGGTTGTGTATTGACTTCAAACGATTGAATAAGGTTACAATCAAGAATCAATATCCTTTACCAAGGATTGATGATCTTTTTGATCAGCTGAAAGGAGCAAAGATATTCTCCAAGATTGACTTGAGGTTAGGTTATCATCAAGTGAGAATCAAAGAAGATGATACTAGCAAAATAGCCTTTCATACAATGTATGGACACTATGATTTCGTGGTTGTGCCTTTTGGGTTGACAAATGCACCTGCTACATTTACGTGTATGATGAATGGAGTGTTCAAAGATTTCTTGGAAAAGTTAGTCATTGTATTTTTGGATAATATTCTCATCTATTCCAAGACAAAGGAGGAGCATGAGAGACATTTGAGGATGGTGCCACAACTGTTGAGAGAGAACCAATTGCATGCCAAGTTGAGTAAGTGCACTTTTTATCAAAAGTCGGTCCATTGTTGGGGTCACATTATTTCAAAAGATGGCATAACAATGGATCCAGAAAATATTGAAGCAATCAAGAATTGGTCAGTGCCAAGAAACATTTTAGAAGTTAGATCATTTATGGGTCTAGCTGGTTACTACAAGAGATTCATTGTGGGATTCTCCAAGATTGCACACCCAGTAACATATTTGCAAAAGAAATGAGTAAATTTTGAATGGAGTTCCAAGTGTGAAGAAAGTTTCCAATGTTTAAAATATTTACTAACTAGTGCACCTATTTTAAAGGTTGCAAATCCATATGAGTATTTTATTATGTGCAGAGTGGACTTCTTATGCAAAACGGACATGTAATTTGTTATGAGTCTAGAAAATTGAAGGAGCATGAAATAAATTATGCTACACATGAATTAGAGTTGGAAACCATAGTACATGTCTTAAGGATGTGGAGGAATTACCTTATGGGCAGAAAAATTGAATTGGAGACAGACCATTGTGATCTGAAATACTTGTTTGAACAACCAACACTGAATGCTAGACAAACTATGGGGGTACAAAGTTGAATATGGCGAGTTGATGGGGTCGGTGAAGTATGAAGTTTATTCCAACCAGTGCGCTTTGCAGCACACCCCACTCACCATCTGCTGGGGTCTCACCAGTGGAGTGGAGTGGAGTGGTTGTTTTTCTGTTAAAAGCGAAGTGTGAAGTTAGACAGTTTATGGTAATTCATTTTCAAACTCTGGGAGGTGGAGGTGAATGGAGAATAATCCAGTTGATTTCACGGAAGATAAGTAAAAGTGTAAAA
>SNQJ01S0069786.1:30023-49955 GCA_010110895.2 Picea sitchensis | reverse complement strand
AATGTCCCTAGATCCACCTGGATCTAGAACAAAACAAGACAGTACATGATGCTTTCCCTAAGTTACAATCATTGAATTTACTACCAAAGAAGGAATGGATGACATACCTTTAGATATCACTTCCTTATATCTTTGTTGTCCCTAATTCGCTCTAGTGCTCTTGTGAGATCAAATATGCAATGACACAAATGAACCAAAGTGAAAGCAACTATAGTATATTCAATGAAAAATTAAACATGTGATCAAGGAGTCATGTAATAAAATGAAAATGATTTTATGGGAAAGAAACATGCCACTGTATTATATTAAGCAAAAGTGGAAGATACAACCAAATTTACTTGATGTCGCAAGTTTCCTTTCAATGGTCGTTTGTTCCAACACACACATACACTTGCTCCAAATTTGTATGAATATGGTCCACAAAAGCTTGATGGACAAATGGAGACCTCAAGCATCAACTGAACAAGATTCCTCACATAGTCTTTAGCCTATTCTTTCATCAGTTCCTTGCTTAATATTTCTTAACTTTTTCCATGAGAAACCTATCATTATATAGGAGAAGGAGAAGTGGTTAAAGAGATGAGGATGATCCCAACAAATCAGAGAAGTGAGTAGGATCACAATCATACGGATGCCACCTCACATTCTAGAATATCCTCCTTCTAGAACCTTCGTGAACTTCTTTCTTCTTTTAGTTTTCAAATTCCACCGCACCCTGCCTATATAGTAGCCTACGAAAACCTCGCGAGTCAGGTATAGAGCAGCCTGCGAAAATCAAGCATTTATGCACTATGTATTACTCCTAGCCCGTGGACTCCTTCTAAAAGCAAGCCTTGTAGAGGAATAAATTAGTTATTTTTCTCATGCAAAAGATTCTTTTGAGAGCCTGAACACATGCTTGTAAAATCATCATCAGGGTGACCAAAATAATGTGTAACAACAGAATATTGAAGACAACAAAAGATGGATTTCCCAAAAGAATTCATTCTTACACTTTACAATTAATTTGCATGTAAGGAGAAAATAGTCATACATCTCCAAACCAGAGGATTGTACATGTTAAACTTGAATACAAACACAGAACCGACATCATCCATAGAAAAATCCAAGTATCTAGATCGAATGGATGAAGCATTTAGAATGATTTGAAATCTTATTTCTCCCGATATCCTTTTTTACATATCTTCCTATAAAACCCCCAATGAAGCATGGACTAACTTGGAAGGGATATTTCGAAAAAAGGGAGAGTTGAGGGGACACATGTTGGAGGTGTAATTTCTCACATTGGATCCAAAAATCTTTGACAATATCCAATATTTATTTACAAAATTCAAGGATTTACTGTCACAACTAAAAGCTTGCGGGGTTGATAAATCTAAGGAGGAGAAACAAATGGTTCTCACCATTCTCTCGAAACTTGGTACTGAATTATCTGTGTTCATATCAACATTCCATTCAATCAAATTTGCCTATGGAGCCACCTGGAAGATGACTTCTCTTGAGGAATTTATCGAATCCCTGACACAAGAGAAAACCAAGCTCATCAACATGGGAAAAATAAAAGGCCCAAAGGCGCATGCACTTACTGTGAAATATTACAGACATTAATATCATAAATCTAAAGATAAAGACAAAAGGAAAGCTCATGCACATCCTAAGAAGGAAGGGTACTCAAAACCATTCATCGATGCCTTCGGATCCAAAGGTGGAAAGGGAAGAAAAGGGGAGAAATGCATGTACTACCATAAAGGATTCCATCCAAAATCCGCATGCATGAAGAAAAAATAGAGCTAATGCCTCAAATACTTCAGAAAAACAACCTTGGAGATCGCATCCCTGAGGGTGCCAAGAATAAGAAGCTAGAACATCAAAATCCCAAGAAATGAAATTCTAGTCATGCCTTGATTGCCATCAAATCCTCTCTCGATGCTTGAATCATAAATTTAGGAGAATCACATCACATGGATTCCACAAAAGCAATCTATTCTTCATTGGATGCATGAAAAGGTCCTCCTATTCTGATGGGGGACAACTCTCCAGTCGAAGTCACCGACAAAGGAAGGATTGAACTCACCAACAAAATCTTTGAGAATGTGTTGCGCGTTCCCAAACTTTCTGTCAATATTCTCTCCATGTATTAGATGAACAATTCTGGCACTGGAAAGAAATTCATATTCACATGCAAACCAATTCCAGGTTTGTTACTGGTGAGGTAAATCATCAATCTAGATTGTACACATTTTCTGAATTTATTGAACCAGATTTTGATTTATTGCTTACCCATGCCGATGAAAGTAGTAGGATATGGAACGAAAGGTTCAGACATTTGAATTTCAGATATATGCAATATATTAGAAAGCAAATATTGGTTTATGGTCTACAAGACAACCATTTCTCCAAAGGATTCTGTGAGGGATGTGTTCTTGGAAAACACCCTCAAGAGAAATTCTACAAAGGAAAGACTTAGAGAGATTCCTCTCATTTATATCTGATCCATAGTGACCTCATGGGTCCTTTTTCTTATCCATATATCAGAAAAGTGAGGTTTGTTCTCATTTTTTTTTATGATTTCTCACGTTTCACATGGATTTAATTTCTCAGGAAAAAATCTGAGGTCTTTCAACACCTCAAAGATTTAAAATCCCTGGTTGAGACACAGTCAAGAAAGAAAATCAAAGTCCTTTGAACTGATAACAGGGGAGAGTATCCCAATCATGAGATCCAAAATATTTTTCATGAGGCAAGGATTCAGTTGCAGCACATAGTTCCCCATACTCTGCAGAAAAATAGAGTTGCTCAATGGAAAAATAGATCTCTAAAAGAGATGGCATCTTGCATGCTACATGCAAATTCAGTACCACGAAGACTATGGGCCAAAGCACTTAATTTTGCAACATACATCCAAAACAGATCTCCCCATAGATCTTTCAAGGATAATACCCCCTACAAGGCTTGGAGTGGCCTCAAACCAGAAGTGACCCACTTTCGTATTTTTGGTTGACGTGCATGGGACCAAATTCCCTCTGAAAAGAGGAAGGCATTTGATCCATAGAGCACTGAGTGTATTTTTGTTGGATACCCCAATGATGTGAAGGGATACAGACTTATTGATCTTTCCTCAGACCGTCTCATCATTGAGCGAAGTGTCCAATTCAAGGAAAGTCTCTCACATGTATCTCAACAGTCGCATACAGACACCTTCATTCCTCCACCTGTCCGATATGATGAGCATGCACATGCTGACTCTTCTTTAGATGAGGGTTTTGATTTGGAGCACTCAGATGATCCAGATACAAAGTCAGTACAGTCAGATCCATATTCAGAGCCAGAGTAGAGGCCCAAGTGGGCACAAACTACTCTTCAGGATGCAATGGATCTTGTTGGTGATCCAACCGATACTAGGAGGAATAGATATGATTCCTAGGAGCTTCCTATTGCACTCACTTCCACTAAACCATTTCCCTCCAGGCATATTTTTTTGGTTCAGTCTTCAAATCCACAATCTTATGGCGAGGCTGCTAGAAATCCATTTTGGGAATCCACCATGCAGGAGGAATAGAACTCCCTCCTCGAGAACCAAACTTGGGATCTATTTCCCCTTACTCCTGGAAGGAAACTTGTTATATGCAGATGGGTATACAGGACCAAGAGCACATTGGATGGACATATTAGCAAATACAAATCCAGGCTTGTTTCCAAAGGCTTTCAACAGGTGCGTGGAATTGACTATGATGAGACCTTTTCTTCAGTAGTGAAGATAGATTCCATATGTTTGGAACTTTCCATTGTGACGACCAAGGGATGGGAAGTCCATCAGATGGATGTGAAGAATCCATTTTTTCATGGTGATCTCTCTGAGGAGATCTATATGGAGCAACCCCAGGGATTTATGCAGGACTCATCTTTGGTATGTCGATTGAAGAACTCTCTTTATGGCCTCAAGCAGGCTCTGAGGGCATGGTATGCCAAGATGGACTCATACCTATTGTCACAGAACTTTTTACATTGTAAATCATCCCCGAATGTCTATATTCTCAAGATGACTTATTCACTTGTACTCTTAGTTCTGTATGTTGATGATTTGCTGATCACCAGTTGCTCGAATTCAGTGACTTTTGCAGTCAAGAGGATTCTACATGACAGGTTTTTGATGATGGACATGGTTCCTCTACACTTATTCCTTGGACTTGAGATCAATCAGGATGCATCAGGCATCAAACTGTCTCAGGCAAAGTATGCACGATATCTCCTTGAGGTTTTTCACATGAAAAACTCCAATTCTGCTCCGACTCCTTTCATATCAGGAGTCAAACTTGAGGATGGGGGGGGGAACTCCACTAGTTGATAAAACATTGTATAGATAGCTAGTGGGGAGCTTGTTGTATCTCACACACTCCAGACAAGACCTCTCCTATGCAGTTGGCACAGTTTCTAGGTTCATGCAGGAGCTGCATGAGCTACATTGGAAGGCTACAAAGCATATCCTTCGATATGTACATGGAACCATCACCCATCACCTTTGGGATTCATTTTACAACAGACTATACATTAGATCTCATCAGGTTTACTAATTTTGGCTGGGTTGGCGATAGCACTGATCGCAAGTCCACATTTGGTTAGTCACTTAGTCTTGGTTTCAGGCCTATCTGTTGATCAAGCAATAAGCAAGTTGCTATTTCCCTTTCTTTAGTCGAGGAAGAGTATAGAGGGGTAGTTAACATAACCAATAAGTCTATGTGGCTACAACATTTTCTCACTAATTTGGGCATTCAGTTTCATCGGTCGATCGTCATCTAGTGTGACAACCTGAGCACTCTAAATTTATGCAAAGATCCAATTCAGAGGAAGTGGACGAAGCACATTGAGATCCACATGCACTACATCTGGGACTTAGTACACGAGGGGATCATTGACCTACAGTTCTATCCTTCAGCAGAATAGACAACAAATATCTTCACCAAGACCTTCACTGAGCAAAAGTTCTACTCTCTATGAAGTTGTCTTGGAGTGAAGGACACAATTGCCTAGCAATTGTTAGTTCTTATTTTTACATACATTATACCTTGAGGGGGGGGGAATATTCCTAAGGTTTTTCCTATGTTTATTATTCATTGTTCAGTCTCCTAAATTTTAGGGGAGAATATTCCACCTGGAGAATATTCTCTTCAGTTGACACTTCAGTTTGACTAGTTGAGTTGAGTCTAGATGTTGAATTGGTTTTGTCACCATGAAACATTGGGATCATTACCATGCTAATGTGCATTAGTCTTGGTTTCATCACAAGACTGGTGCATTACCCTTGATTCCTTGATCTACTCCTCACTACACTCTGTTTCAGTCAGTTAACTGAAGACTGGTTGACCAGTTAACTCAGTTAGGTAGTAGTTCACTCCCGTATCTTCCTGAGAGACTAGACTAGGTGGAATTTCACTCCCATAATTGTTGGTGTGTGTCCATATCACTCTAGACCACCACTATGGTGCATTGATTCTCCTCTAGTGTGAATTGATTGAGTTATACATAGTATATCATGTGTAAATTATTCATTATTCATTACAATTAATGAGAATTATTCCATTCTTTCTCTCTTGCTTCTTCTTTCTCAATTTATCTCTACAAATGTGTGTGGTATTTTCTATCTAGATCTATTATGTGCAGGTTCAACACATTTACAAAGGACAGTGCAAGGTATTCCAAGGCCTATATATGTTCAAGAGATTTCATCGTTGCAGCTGAAAATAAGTTTTATAAAAGGGTACTAGATATATGTAGCCCGTATGGAAAATCCAATGAAGGATAAAGAGCCAAGTCTTGAATATTATCTAGTCTGAAAGAGTTTGATTAGTTTCAAAGATTTCTACCAAAGAGGGTGTTACAAAATAAACTTTTCAAAGCCTTAGGGGTTTGTGTTTTCTAGCTAAGTCTGTATTTTGTCTATCTCTCTTCCTTTTGTAGAATCGGTCGTAAGGTTTTTCTTTCATCTTATAGTTTTCATCTTTGCCTACCCGAGTGGTGTCATCCCTGAGCCTTTTTTTTTACCTAAAGACGAGTTCTTCTCTCTTTACCTATGTCATTGATCCTTTGCATTTTTTAGCCTTCAACCAGTCATCTAAGAAATTGTTCACAGGTCGCAATCGTGAGCACCAAGCGCAACACTTGAAATAGTCTGAAATAAAAGAAAATCAAGCGAACGAGCAGGATCAACTTTCGGCGGCGGAGATCCATCTAGCAGAGTGGATTGACGACCATCGGGTAATCAGGATCATACAATTGCACCAAGTTTAGCATCAAGGATAGGTCTAAAGTTGCAAAATGATCGGAGCTAGTCATTTCAAAAGGACACGTGGTGCACGATTAACATAAATCGCGATTTCGCGAGTCAGAGCAGTCAAAGAGTAGAGTCTTTGGAACTCGTAAAATGCAAAATCATAAAAAGTTCGCAGTCGTTGATCAAAGGATAGATCTAGACCATTGGATAATATTTTCATGATTTCATGAGTCGATAAAGTAGGAGGGTAGAGTCTTGAAGACTCGTGACACACAAAGTCCCAAAATGATCTTGACCGTCCATTCCCAAAAGGCACATGCCACAGGATCAACATAGAGAGAGTCATTTGGGGGGAACTGAAGTAAGAAGTGTCGATGGCCCAAGGTTCTGAAATGTCGATGTTCATCAGGGTCGTCTGATGCAAAGGGATACGTGTCACTCGATCCAAGCAATTGCGATTTCTCGACTCAGGGATTTCAGCAGGGATCACAATGCAAACTCGTGAAATGTGAAATCATGAAGCACCTGGGAATTAGGCATACAGTCACAACCCAGGGTCATATGAAAAGGGGCTATGCAAAGGATCAAAACGCCCAAGTTGGTCACGAAGGAAGATCTGTGTGACCTCGAGGTGCCAGAATTGACTTGAAGGACTCGTAAGCTCACCCGGGACATTCATGGGTGTCAGGCCTCGTCCCGATCTTGATGCAGTTAGTTAATGGAAATAGGGGAGGTAGTTGAAACCTCGTTTCACCCCGTAAATGGAAAGCATGGAAGCATCATTCGTGGAGGCAAGTTGTCAACCTGAGGTCTCCTTATCATGAATTTTCCTGCAAAACCCATACTGATTTGAGATCACGTTTGACAGAAGAATGCAAGTGCAAACTGACAGAAGAAGGTGCATACACGAAGCTTTGAATGAAGTAGACAGGTCACACCCTTGGTGTTGCCAGGTTTCCTTGAATATAAATTCTCAGTTTTGATATTTTGTTAGGGTCGATGGTAGAGCTAAGCTCTCGTATTGTAAAGTTTTAATGAAGTCTCTGGTTCTCTGGTTATGTATTGTGATCTGAGATTTCTGGATTAATCAAAGTCATATTTTTTTCTCCGTCTTATTTGCCTCTGATACTGAGAGAGTTCATGTATGACAGATTCTCATGAATTGTTTTGATTGTGTTATGATGGATGTTGATTGTAATACCATCATGATTTCTTTCAGTTTTATTAAAATTGGAACCCAATAAGATCTTGTGTTTTCAATTTTTCTTCCTTAGGCTGCTAAAGACCTAATGTTCACGACATGTATCTACATTTTCTTACCAAATTCTTCCTCCTACTCACCCTAGCTCCGACTTACTGACTGAAGTTGATTCCAGACCTCATTGCTTACGCATACTAGTCCAGTTTCCTAAGTTAAAACGATATTATCTCAAGTCTGTGCCCATTTGACCCCTTTAAAAAATCAACCCGTGACATAAAATTCTGATGGGTACTGGGCTTACCTTCGATGTAATCTGAAGGTGACTTCTAGTGCTAACAGAGAGATATAGATTCTCTATTGGTTTAATTCTTGGAGTTCCCCTAGTATCCAAAATGCCTTACAGAATGAGCACACCATAGATAAAAGATTTGCAAATGCATCTAGAAGAGTTGTTAAAGAAATGGTACATATGCTCATGTGTTTCTCCTTTGGGTGCCCCGGTTTTTTTTTCAAGAAAAAATATGGAATGCTAAGGTTGTGTATTGACTTCAGATGATTGAATAAGGTTACAATCAAGAATCAATATCATTTACCAAGGATTGATGATCTTTTTGATCAGCTGAAAGGAGCAAATATATTCTCCAAGATTGACTTGAGGTTAGGTTATCATCAAGTGAGAATCAAAGAAGATGATACTAACAAAATAGCCTTTCATACAATGTATGGACACTACGATTTCGTGGTTGTGCCTTTTGGGTTGACAAATGCACCTGCTACATTTACGTGTATGATGAATGGAGTGTTCAAAGATTTCTTGGAAAAGTTAGTCATTGTATTTTTGGATAATATTCTCATCTATTCCAAGACAAAGAAGGAGCATGAGAGACATTTGAGGATGGTGCCACAACTGTTGAGAGAGAACCAATTGCATGCCAAGTTGAGTAAGTGCATTTTTTATCAAAAGTCGGTCCATTGTTGGGGCCACATTGTTTCAAAAGATGGCATAACAATGGATCCAGAAAATATTGAAGCAATCAAGAGTTGGTCAGTGCCAAGAAACATTTTAGAAGTTAGATCATTTATGGGTCTAGCTGGTTACTACAAGAGATTCATTGTGGGATTCTCCAAGATTGCACACCCAGTAACATATTTGCAAAAGAAATGAGTAAATTTTGAATGGAGTTCCGAGTGTGAAGAAAGTTTCCAATGTTTAAAATATTTACTAACTAGTGCACCTATTTTAAAGGTTGCAAATCCATATGAGTATTTTATTGTGTGCAGAGACTCATGCAAGGAAGAGCTCAGTGGACTTCTTATGCAAAACGGACATGTAATTTGTTATGAGTCTAGAAAATTGAAGGAGCATGAAATAAATTATGCTACACATGAATTAGAGTTGGAAGCCATAGTACATGTCTTAAGGATGTGGAGGAATTACCTTATGGGCAGAAAAATTGAATTGGAGACAAACCATTGTGATCTGAAATACGAACAACTAACACTGAATGCTAGACAAACTAGATGGCTAAAATCTCTTAATGAATATAATTTTGATATCAAAAACATAAAAGGAAAAGAGAACAAGGTGGTTGATGCACTCAGCACAAGGATGCATAAAATGCATGCTATAGCAACAGATTTAAAACTTATGATCTAGTATCTATAGGACAGATTTAAAACTTATGATGAACAACAATCAACTCACTATCAAATTTAAATTTGGAAAGAACCTTTACCTGTCATCATTTTTACTTTGACTGGTTTAAATGAAAATTTAAAGAATATAATCGAAAAACTTTGGCCATTGGTGTGCTCATTCCGTTTCGATCTTCATAATTGGGATATTACCGCAGACACTGACCATCTTTTTCCTGAAATAATGTCCCCTTTAACGGAACGGTGTGAATTGAATTAGAAGAATATGAGGAGCATTGACAGGAGATCAGCCATGTCGGGACAGACAGTTGTGTGAGTAGGAGTCTGGAGTGGGCATCCACAACATACGAGTACAAAGTTGAATATGGCGAGTTGATGGGGTCGGTGAAGTATGAAGTTTACTCCAACCAGTGCGCTTTGCAGCACACCCCACTCACCATCTGCTGGGGTCTCACCAGTGGAGTGGAGTGGTTGTTTTTCTGTTAAAAGCGAAGTGTGAAGTTAGACAGTTTATGGTAATTCATTTTCAAACTCTGGGAGGTGGAGGTGAATGGAGAATAATCCAGTTGATTTCACGGAAGATAAGTAAAAGTGTAAAACAACGCTTATTATAACGTATTCAGCGAAATATATGTTATAGGATCTGCAGCACATGCACAGTCAAATATATGTTATAGGATCTGCAGCAGATACACAGTCAAATATATGTTATATATATTATTAGGTCTACAGTAACACATACACAGTCAAATATATGTTATACAGAGTATATATATATATATATATAGTACCTACACATTCAAACAGTGTATATGGTAACATATATACAGCATTGTACGTCACTACAGAGTACTTATTGATCAAGTGAAGCCTGGAGATCTCATTCATAGTCATTCTCACTCTCCACTTATGTATTATTTTTATTTAAAACTAGAGTAAGTTGCAAGGTACAGAGATCCTTTTTTCTTTTTTATTTGATTTGATTTGATGGACCAATATTATATGTATTATATGGCCTCTGACACATTGAACATGCTACACGAATGTTACTGTCACTGAGGACTTCTCACAGCTTGAACAGTTGCATCAATTTGCAAGACTTTTGCACCTTGCAGCATAAAGTGCACTTAGAATCGATCCTTTAGGTGTTTTTTATTTTTTCATCACTTCAAGATTGTTATTATAGGATATTTTGATATTTGAATTACAAAACTTGAAAAATAGAAAAATACATTGATTAAAGTGAGATCAAATTTAAAACATTATTTTTAATTTCAAGCTAAAGAGTATAGATTCATTTTATATGGTTATATATTGATTTCACTTTTCCATGATGAAAAGTTGAAAAAGTATTTGTAAATTAAATATACATTTCAAAAATAAATTATTAAAAAAAATATATTGTCCTTTCAATTATTAAAACTTAACAAACAATTAAGTTGAAATTTCAATAATAAGTAATAATAACCATACTTTTTAATGTAAAATGTCTTTTTTAATGGATTATATATACATTATTAATAATAAAAATTCATAGTTATTGAGTCACATTTTTTCTTTTGGAATTTCAAACTATTAAAAAAAGATTATATAAAATTTTAAACACAATCATAAAATCAAATATTTTTGTGAACACTCATATAAAAGAAGATGTAATCTATGTATCCACATGATGTATGAGCACCACATCTTATATTCATATTTTGAACATCTCATAATTGTGCTTAACCATGGGAGTCATATTATATTAATTCTAGATATCATTAGAAAAAGAAGAAATTGTAGTGATCTTGAGGCCTTTGTTGAAGGGTCGCCATTTTATCATAATATTATAAATACAATGAAGAGACCCTGCTTGCATTGTAGACCTATAGGAACATGACAATCTAGCATGACTACATCCATTGTTTATTATTTAGGTTAAGATGTTTATGATTTGAAGCTTCCCAAGATCCATAGAAACACAAAACTAAAGGAAATTACTCATCAAGACCACCAAGTATGTTATTTTTATTGAGGATGTTGATTGTTCACTTTATCTCTCAAACCATGCAAAAATGCATGAAAAAGTAGGATGTTAGAGCATAATCCCTTATGCATAAGTTTGATGATAATAAAAACTATTTTATCTTCCCCCTACTTGTCTTAACAATCACACCTAGCTTCAAAAGTGTTGTTCCAAGAATTAATGATACAAAGGATGCATATCCTTGATCTTGGGATTGAGATGAGGCAAGGGGAAAGAGAGATATGGGGAATTCTCAAATTATGGTGAGTGTAGGAGGAAAAGATAACAAAGAAAATGTCATTGTGGTGAGTGTATGATTAAAAAAACATGAAGTATGTGGGCTAAATGTGATGCTAATTCCCATATTGACAATAATCAACAATTCCCATAACACCTAAGTTTACGTGGGGATTCACAAAGACAAGGTGTATAAATTTCTTTGGGAAGCTTTTATTAAGTGACACATAAAATAATGTGTACACTAATACAATGGTAAGATATTTACCTTGGTGACATGAGCTATGTGATGGATTTAATGTTGTGGAAGGGTACACCATATTAGTGAATATATAAGAGCCAACTAGGATAAAGATTATTTTAGTCCTTGGATGCCAAAGGCAAGTATAGTGTGATGAACCAATGCTCATTGACCAACCAAGTATTGGAAGACTAGGACATTGATGGATTACTGAAAATCTAACCCTTCTTTTGACATTTTATGATATTTGTTCTCTTTCATAAATGACAAGTGATTTAAAAAAAATACATTTTTTTGAAGGGTATTGTTTTAATTACCCTCGTAGAATGGGTTTGAACCCATTGTAAAGTCTAGGAATGGTTCAATTTTGATTATTGATCATGCAAGTTTTTATTGATTATTCTAATTATGATTAAAGAAATAGATCAATTAAAATCTCATATTTTTATTTCCTTGGATTTGCCTACTTCCATTTACAAAAATATTTTTTAACTATCCTTTACCAATGTAGATCTATTTTAAATCCGGATCTATCAAGTACCGAGAGAGATCAAATTTATTAAGGTGTAATTTTTTTTATTTAATTTCGTGTGACGTGTTATGTCTTTCATATTAAATGATAAAAACATTACACCCTAAGAAATTTGGTTCCTCTCGGTGCTTGATAGATTGGGTTTAAAATAGATCTATGCTAGTTGAAGTACCCATCAAATGTACCCATCACATGTGTTGACATCAACCATTCTTGTTGACAACAATGGCACTAACTCACCATCAATCTCAACCACATCTCTAGGGCTTCTAGAATTCTCTTAGGGTTGACATCAATATCCAAGGGTTGACATCAATGACAACCAATTGTCCAACAATCTCCCCCTTTGGCATTGATGGAAACACCAACATTGATGGAAACATTGATGACAACATTGATACTCCAATACTCATGTTCCCCCTATGACCATTGCTCCTCATCAATGTTTCTCTCTCTCCCCCTTTGACATCATTGGCAAAAGGTATCTCTCCTTGGGGCTTCTCCCCATGTCTTCATTCTTCTATTATTTCTCTTTGTTTCCATGCCTTTGTTCTTTCTCTTTACATGTATATCTCCTCATGTTCCACTTCTCTTGTGACTTTCCTTGAAAGTATACCTTATCTGAACAATCCTTCTATGAATTCATGCACTTGACTCTTACTCTTCCGATCTTTCTCTTTCTCTTCCTTCGTCATCATGGGAAAAATTATAGCTCCCCCTGTCAGTGTGTCTCCCCCTATCTACATGCTTCTAATATTTCTTTCCTGATCTCTTTCTCTAATGATTTCTCTTTCCTTGACTTCTCTGCAAGACGTCATGTAGATCAATGTACGACTATGTGTATATGTTTCCTTTCCTCTCTTCTAGTGCTTCTTATTGTCCATTGGCTATTCCTCTTGTAAATATATGACATATATAAAAAGCATTCATTACTTGATTTCTTCATTCACTTGTCATGTGCACTTGACCATATTGTTCAATGATTTTCTTCTGATGATTTAGCTTCTGCTGACGGTTTCTCTTTCCCTGTTTTGTTGAGACTTTCAATGCTTTCCTTTCTGTGACCAACTAATTCCACTAATTCCAATTGTAAATACGCTATGTAATATATCTTTATAGACCTGCCAATGATATCATAAATCCATATTTTTCCATATGTCATAGGATTTCCATAACTCTTCTACTCAGTTGTCCAAAATGTTGACCCATTTGTCACTAAAGGATTCTTTGTTGTAACTGACCATCACATATTCATGTTTCTCAAACTGAATCAAATATGTCTACTGATATGAAATACATCCTTGAACCTGTAATGAATATATCCCTTCCTCAAAAGTGTGTCAATGATATTCCTATGATATCTGCATGGGAACACTGCTTCTCAATCGATAAATCAGTCATTTTGTACTTTTTTTGTCTGACGGCTTTGAATCTGTCTCTGCAAATACTTCAAATTGATCAAAGGATGGTTCTCTGATCAGAATTAGCTATTTCATAGACTCCCCATGTTCAATATCCATATTCACTGGGAGTCTCCAAGCTAGATGGCTCAAAACAATGGAGGAATCTGCCCTAATGCAAAGTAATCTTTCTCTTCATCTGTAGATTCATCATCTCTCTAAACTTTGACTTCTTCTTCTTTGTCTGTGGATTCTTTATGATATTGCACTACAATTTCTAAAAGTACAATCTCTTGGGCCTGTTCTTTATTCACTTGCTCTTCTTTATTTCTCATACTATTGTAAATCCTATGATCTTTAGGACCTATTCTTTATTCACTTGCTCTTATTTTCTTTATTTTCTTCTCCAAACCTTCATGTATCTGACATTAATATTTTCTTTCATGCTGGTATTTATCAAGATTCTACCATTTCGAGCTATGTGACCATAATTGTGGAATTTTTAACACTCAATGTTGTGGGGAGTCACATAGGTATTTCTTGTCTAAATGTTTCTTCCATATGCTCTGCAATCTACAACCTTATGTCCAAAGTTAGTACAATTAAAACAATGGCCAGAAAAAAAATTTACATACCTGGGAGTGAATAATCTTATTTGTAGTGTAGTCCTTCTTAATTCTTTCCTTTGGTGATCACGATCTTCTCTTATATTGATTCCATCATCATGATTGAAGCTTCTTTGTTGTCTGAATGTAAAGGGTCTTCTTTGATATATGTCTCTTCTATAATCTTCTTCTTGAGTCTTCTACACTTTTGGAATGTTCTCCTTTGGGGGCTTGCATTCTTCCTTCTTCATAGAGCCTTTACTAACTTATACATAACTCTTAGGCTTCTATTCATTTTTCCCTTCCGGTGGCCTGCAAAATTTCTCTTCAACTTTCTTTGTTGATGATGTGGATGTTTCTCTCTCTTCAACGTTCTTGCTAAGCTTGACGATTTTAACTCTCAATGTGACAACTTCTTCTTCAAGATCCTCAAACTCTTCTTCTTTCTTCATCATCTCAATCTTCATGACTTATTTTGTTCTCTTTACTTCTTCAATTTGGGTCTTCAAAGTGATTATTTCTTCTTCAAGTCTTCTTTCTTCTTGACCAAATTCTTCTTCAATAAGGTTTAAATCCCTAGTTCTTTCCTTGAGATGATATTTCAAAATATTATTTCTCTTCTCTGCTTCCTTGTTTTATGCTATTATTTTGGCTTCCAAACACTACTTGTAACACACCCAACCCCTTAAAAAGTATTTTAACCGATGGGGCATAGAATCTTGTTTCCCCTAAACCATGTCACGTCCTCTTTCTGGGATATCCATCACATTCTGCTAGTCAATATCTTTCCAACCATTGTCTCCATGCTCGAATCCGAGCTCAAGATCGAGAGATAGGTCCTTCCAAAGTTCTTCGGGTGTTATTAGTCAAGGGCCACGTGGCATCCACATGAGTCCATATCATACATGTCATCCAGAATTACCTGAAGTTCTGGAGCTCCCAACACTCTTGTATCTATGGTGGAGATCTATCCACCATTAATACCTACAACAGATCTTCCTCCTTGTTAAGGTATACACCTAAGGATAATTCGATGTTTGGTGTTTCGACACTAAGTGCCCCTTTTTTGTCTACGCACGAAATCTCCGAGAGTCTCGAACTCCCAAAGTCTCGTAATATTTCCACGTGGCTTCAGCCTTCAACCCTTTGGTCCCTCTACAACACTACACCCTAAATATTCTAGAGTTCCTATCTCATGAAATTCTGAAACATTGCCACATCTCTCTGGCCCTTTTAACATATCCTCAACACCACGCTCCAAACCTCCAGAGTCCCAAAGTCCTGGACTCCTAAAGGACCCACTCTTGCATGTGGAGTCATACTAGATATGAGGGAAAATACAGGTGGGTCCCTCGTGATCCTCCCGCCATATGGACTAAGCACTAAGTACTAGGTGTGATATGTGGACAAAGAAGTGATGACACATGGCACCTTCAGAGTGTGACATGTCTCACGTGTTAATGGGCACATAGGTTTTGAAATATGTGCAAATACAAGCGACACGTGGCTTGTCAAACATGGTTCCACGTCACCTTGGGTGACGTCAGCATGCCACATCATCTTGGACTGATAGCCCTCCAAACCCTCTGATCTCACGGTCAAGATGTGTCTACGTAGATCTCAGGATCTATGGCCTCCGTCGCTTTACAACTTTAGAGTTTGGGGTTATCATGGTGTAATCCTCCCCTTACTCTTGGAGTAGGTCAACGCCAAATTGAACATCCAATGATCAGAGAGGGGCCCAATGTGTCCTCAAATCAACGGTCCTCGTCACTTCGGCCTTCGGGGGTTTGGTTGTGTAGTCTCCAGTTTTCTCTCAGAGTAGGTTAGTGCTGAACTGACCAATATCTAGATCAGACGGTCATGAGTGGTCCCGAATATCCTCTAGATCGACATCTCTCATTAATTCGTGACTCTGGAATTCATATATTTTGACACTACAACAACTCCATTCTCCTGAAGTGGGACTTCGCTGAAGTACCATATGAAAAACCCTCCACTGGTTGATTGAACAGTCATGAAGGGTTCCCAACGGAATCCCTAGATCAATGACTCACAACATTTCCCAATTTCATCATTTAGAGTTTTTGGTATTTTTGAAGTTGTGACATCCCAGAGTTCTGAACCCCTGGAGCTCCGAAGCTAATAAGAACTTAGCACCATTCGGACTAGTGCAAGGTTCCCAAACCTTAGTCATATGGGTCCTCTAAAAATCCTCGTGGGATACATGCTTAACTCTTGTATGGGAATTTTTTAAGGACGTGGGCACAAGCCCTTGGTCACACAGGTGAAAGGTTTTAAAGGTACAACCCCCGGTTTCATTCTACAAGCGTTAATCCTCATGAGCTTGTGAATACTTCAAATGAGTTGTGGGAATACTCCTTGTGCATCTCCCATAATATTTAGAAATTAAAGAGTTCTTAATCCCTTCACGTCTTGTTAAGGTTCTGCACACCTTATCACTACCTTTCCTGAGCTTAACATACCACTTTCTCAGGATATCCAATTGACTGGAAGTGTAAATATGCACATATGAAAATTGGGCCTATGATTAGCAAAATCACAGTTATTTTACTCTAATTCAAGACACTACAAGATGATTTAGTACTTACGTGTACAAATCATATTCAACTATATAGGTCCTTAATTGATTAAATACACAATCAAGAGAAAGATAAAGGAACACAGTCTAACCATCAAGCAAACATGCACATCCCTGAAACATTCACAGGATATCCAACTTTGTTTTACAATCACAATTTAGTTCTGTAGGGTATGAGAATACTTATATATTACAAAATGCAGAAACTAATGGACTGTGGGTGTCCTCCTTTCCACCCAATTGTAGGTTCAGAGAAATTCACTCGTAGCACTTTGGCCACCCCCGTGCCAAGCCATGATATCACTATGGAATTTATTCCATTTTTCAAAGACTCTCTCTGTCACAACAACCCTGCAAGGTTTATCAGATGTGTCCTCAACATCAAGCTCGAGGCCTTCCTCTTTTATTTTGCATATCTGGGTTGCACGTTCCCCTATGTGCATGTTCTCTTGTCTGGTGTCTCTCCTCCTCTCCCCTCTGAACTGTCTATGCATGTATATTTTTTTGCCTCCTTTCCTAAGATGGTTATCGACTTATCCTGTTCCTTCTATCAGAAGGAAACTTGGGTCAACCTAGTCTACCAGACCTTGCGGTACTTCGGGATGACATTCTTTAGTCAAACAATAATACATTTACATTGTTCCCATGTCACAACATGGTAATCATGATTAATGATTAATTACAAGCTGGGGGAAACAGGGGTATTGTAATCCCCTCCCCCTAAAAAGGAACACCGTCCTCAGTGTTCTTTCTCAATAACACCTGTCATTCCTTTGTCATTTCGCTTCTTTAGAAATATTGATCCTCTTTCTGGGTCAATTCCTTTCACACTCTTGGTCTTCGTCACCTTCCTTCGATAATCTTGGGCAACAAGCATATTAATCACAATTTCATGCAAAAACATTTTACTATTGTTCAAAATTCAAGAGGAAAATTTTCATAATGTAGCACACTACTTATCTGTGTAGTTCATGGATTTGTATCCACATGGATGTCTTGTTATTTTGGATCATTTTTTTTCCTAGACATACCCATTGTGTGCATGATCCCAATCAATAGTGTATGAGATTTTTCAAAGTGTCCTCTTCCTTTTGGTCACTCACCCTCCATCTCCAGGCTCAGGAATCTCCTTCTCTGCTATATAGTTCCTCAATCGATCCATCTTTCCTTGCCAAGGATTTCTTGCACAAGAATAATTTCAGAGACTTCATTGAGCCTTGCAGTTTGAGGCGTCCCTCAGAATTTCTCTGCCAAGGCGTCCCTCTGGCTTGTGTTGCTGCAACACAACATATTCTAGGTGATCATGGCTTACACAGGGTTCTCATGTCCCAATCAGTAGCCTTTTTCATGCTTTCCATATTGACAACCTTCAGCTGTCCTCTCAAGACAGATGTTTTTCGTCTCACATGTATCAACGGTATACAAAAATTATGAGATATTATCATCAATTTCAAATTCAGAATTTTCTTGCAAAACTGTTACCCACAGATTTCCACATTCCACATTTATTTTCAAATTTGTTCCACACAGGAACCAAATTTTCCAGTATGGGACCTTCTTCCCAATAGTAGTTAGCTCAGTAGGCAATTGGTCTTCCTTATGGACTTACAATACTTCCATATCCAAGACCCTTTTCTCCTTGCAATTTTTACATTCCTCATCCAAACAAATTGTTAGTTTTCATGCACTTTATATTTACAAAACTATGCATACTAACATTCCAAGTTATTTTCATATTTTCAAGGATACAAAGCAAAAGGAAATATCGTTGTTTACATATGCATCCTTTCAACATACCATTTTTTTTTTCCAAATGCAATTCAGATATCAAATAACTTTAATCAGTGTGCCAATATCTCCATGTCCACATCCATACCCAATGTACCCTTACATTGGTTTTAAATTATTATATTTCATGTCAGGCACTTTTTCCAAGGGGTGTTGGAACTCATCCCCCTTATTACCATATGGATTCTCTGTCCATATTTATTAATATAGAAAAACCATATTTTTTGTTTTGAATCGACCACAGCCTCAAATCATCACTCATGAAACTCAAAGTTTCACATGAATTCCTTCAAGCATTTCTTTCCTTATCGATAATCAGGGTACCAACATTTTGGGTCACCTAATTTCTCTCCTTACCAATCATACAACTCTGTAGAGTACTGGAAGATACTTCTTCCACAATGGGAAGCCCTATGTGTGCCCCATTCTTTTACCACATGCATCTTCTCAATACATTAAATCAACGTGTTGTCTATGAGCACCTTTGTTTCCAATCATTCCTTGATTGGTCAATGACAAATGTAGACATATTATTTCATGAATTCTTTCAAGGGTCACAATGATGCAAGGTCGAAGTTAAACCCTGCTCGATCCTTCTTAAATGCCCACAAAATTCAAAACTGGACTCGCAAATCACCCACATAACCTAATCAAAATATGATTTTACGCAACATTAACATGTGGGTTCCTTGCAGGTTCACCCGCCGATCGTTCACAGATCGAAGTTTCACACTGATTGCAGAACCCCAATGTGCTCACTCTTTATTGGAGAGTTCCATCTCCACAATATGAAAATTTCTCTCCGAACTCTTTTAATCGTGGTCATTGATCATCCACCCTGACGAGATCAACGGTGTTGGTTGAATGCGGACCGTGAACTAGCATATCCGTTAATTTCTCCTTCATGCTACACACTAATTCCCGATTGTCAATCTAATCGAACGACTAGTGTTTGATCTATTAACTCCAGTGGATCTTTAAGTCGATTTGTTGACTGGGATCATTTTTCCCTCCAATGAACAACTCACATTCATCTCCTCTGTTAGTTTCTTGATTAACATGATTCAATCAGGGTTTTCTTCCGCGATCTTCATGATCTCGATCTGTAGTTGATCAAAGGGATTTCTACAATATTGCGTTTGCAGTGTATATAAATGAGAGTTCTAACCTTGATTTGGGAATATAAGCATTTTATTATCGTAACATACATAAATTCTTAAACACACATAGATTCATTCGTACACACTGAAATTCAATGATAAAGAAACCAAATTCTTCTATTCATCATACAATCAGTTTTTAATGCCAGAGGTTCACACCTCCATCATTCAGGTTCTCCTTCCTGAATCATACCCTACTTTGGTATCCATGGAATACAACTGCCTTTCAAAATT
>SNQJ01S0069786.1:18774-30013 GCA_010110895.2 Picea sitchensis | reverse complement strand
ACCAACATTATCTAGGCTAGAGATTTGGAATAGGTTGTAAGACACACTCTCCAAGGCACAAAACACACAATAACATCTTGTGATAGGGAGTGTTCAAATCCATTTGCAAAATTTTGTGGACTGGGAAGCCCTTCTCACACAAGGGTCAAACCTGAGGTCACATTGAGACTGACAAAGTTACTCACCCTTGTTTGTTGGTCTCAGTGTAGAGATTGCATGTATTATGGGGTTCGCTTGAAAGGTATACCCACAATGATGAATGGAAGCCACTCAAGTTGATTTCGGGCTAGATACCCTGCCTTTGCACGTGGATTGGATTGTCAATTGTTTCCCGAGGCATCAGTGTTGTTCTTGGTAGCCTTAGTTTCATATCTTCTTAGGGTCTTACACGAGGTGACTGTGGAGCGACAAGTCTTCACGGTACCTGGAATTGAGGTTTCCCACACTCACTCGGGATCCTTGGAGGGTATACCCACAATTATGTGTGGGAGCTTGCACTAGGGTGTAAGTCCGTTAAGCAAGTCATCAACGTAACTTTTCCACCTGCTCTATCCCAACCCCTTCTTACCTTGACTTCGCAACGTTGGATTTCATCACCAACTAGTGACTTCGAAGTAAGAAGGTTTGTTTTTTTGTTTTGATTCCTAGATTTTATTAGCGAGTGTTGTTTGTTTTCGTAGTTGGCGATAGATTTCTTGCGTAAAATATTTGGCTCGACGAACATCGACCCTCCACGCCATTCGCATAGGGTCCAGGGACTTCCTCTAGAAAATATGGAGGATTATATCCCTCTACCCCCTAATTCACTGGAGGGATCTCCTCAACAGAGTGAGGTCCAGGACACTGTATTCTCGCAAGAGGAAGGTTCCACCTCTTTAGAAAGTTTCTAAATTGTTTTTGATTCTCTAGAGGCTTTCTGCATACCTACTGGATACGAGAGACATATTTTCCAGCTGAATTCATTAAGACAACTTGTTGTTGACACTTCTGGAATAACGACCGGACCCCATTCAGGTCCTTGAGCAGGGAATCCCCTTTGGACTACCGACATGTTTAGAAGCCCGCCTCACATGGTGCGATACCTTTACGGCTCAAGGGCAGGTGTCGACATACCCGTCATTTCCCAACTGTCTGAAACGTCTGTGACCTATACGATACCTCTAGATCATTTTTCTAGTACAACTAGTTATATCCCCGTTGTTTCAGACACATAGTCAGTTGGTCCTAGCTCGAACATTTCTCTCTATATGGCACATTCTACAATGGTCCCACACGCTACGACTATTCCCACCGGGAATACTGATCCGAATTATTTTTGGCATGAAATGAGAGAGGAGATATAATAAAGAAATGCACAGAGATATCACAGATATTCAATAATATAATAGAAATGTATCAGAGATGCAACCATAAACACAGATATATAGTAATACATGATTTCTATTAATGAAATAAATGTACAGAGACTGTAAAAATACAGAGTGAAAGATTCGCTAGAATGGTGGCAGCTTATCTCTGAGAAGAGATGTGACGGCTACTCTCATTCAAAAGAAGATGATTACAATGAGGATCTGAAGGCCTTTTTACAATAAAAAGGAATGACAAAAACTCTAGACATCCAAAAACCTGACCCTAGGAGATGAAGAACCAAAGATCATGTGGGCCCTGTTTGGGTAAGTTAGTACATCAACTTCCTGGGGTCGTAACTTTTGCATCCGATCTCCATTTTAGGCGCATGATATCTAGTTGGAAAGGTATAATCGAGGAGATTCATTTTGGGGGATCAATCATGTCTTCGAATATCATTGAGAAGCTCTATCCCGAAAAACCTTCATCTATGCCCTCAAAATGGCCCCGGAAGTTAAAAACTACTAAAAATAGTAAATTACCAAAATTGCCAAAAAACTGTTTTGAGCTAGTTGGAAAAGGTGGGTGGCCACCGATATCCACCTGGATCAATCCTCCCTCCTTAGGAATAAATGGTCTCCATTGCGTTGAGTGCCTGGGGGAGAGGGAAAAGCATTTGCTGAATTTGCATCTTGATGAGCTGCTTTCCTTGTTGGAGAAGTTGCGCTGCTTATTTTGTTGAAGGTTGTCACAAACATGTGGTTAGAAGGTTTGGACCTTTTTATATAGTATTGATACATGAGATTCTTTTTTGAAGAAATAATCTTTACATTTTTCTATCATATTGTCGACCTTCTTCTGTTGGATAGAAGGTGCTTGGGCCGAGGCTGCAGTATCCTTTTCTTCACCTTTTGAACAGATTGTGAAGAAGCTGAATTTTATCATATGAGATACTAAATTGAACCACTTTTTAGGTGGAACAGTAGTCGGAACTACCTCTGGTATTCTGTAGAGATGACCCCCCAAAGTAACAATGACACTACAGGGTCGAGACTCATAAATAGCATGGCACTTCCACATATATGGCTGGCCCAAGAAAAAATCACAGACATCTAGTGGGGCAACATCACATAATACGTCATCCTTGAAGGACTAGATGTCGTATGAAAATCGACATTGCTGGTTGACAAGAAGATCTCGTCCTTGTAGAAGCCACCCAATGTTGTATGGTTGCAGGTGTGGTGTTGTCGAAAATCCCAACTGTTTGACGACCTCTTTTGAGATGAGGTTCTTTTAGCTTCCGCTATCAACAATAAGATGCAATGAGGTCCCCTTCACCCACATCTGTGAATGAAAAATGTGCTCCCCATCTTCAGGATCTGTTGGTTCTTCTAGTTGAATTGTTACATTCGAAACAATAGAAGTGGGGTCTACGTCAATGATCTATCCTTTACCAGTATTTTCATAATCAGATTCTGAATCAGGGGTCGCTTCCTTGTCTTTGATCTCGACCACCAATGAATTTTTTGAGAGACATTCATCGGTTTTGTGCCAGGGGATTTTGTCGAAAATCACACCATTTTCTGGTGTCCTTCTTTGTCCTCCCATGCCCCTTCCTTTCCTGTGGCTTGGACTGGTTTTCGAGAGACTGTTTGTTAGGGCCATCTTTGTCATACCTTGGTTGTTGCGGATTTTCAGACCCAAAATCTCGTTTGTTCTAGTGCTTAAATTTCTGCTCGATTTTAACAACATATCGATAAGCAACACCGAGTGATGAGATGTCCAGAAAATCCATTTCAGTTTTGATGTATCTGTGTAGAGCCCCACAGTATTTCAGAACCAATGTCATTCAAAGTCTTTGATACCCAGCTTGGTGTGCAAGGTATGGAAGGTATTGGTGAAATCTATAACTTCTTGGCCCCTCTCTTACCGTAGTGTGGTCCATCTCATCTATTGGTCCTCATAGTTTCCAACAAGGTAATACTATTCCTTTACCGCATCCACAAAAACATTCCAAGTGGGATCGACCCCGTATATTCCAGACTCCTCTGTGGAACTCTACTCCCAGTAAGTTTCCCACCAATTTTTAACATGGGGGAGATCTTTAAGGAGTGCGAAGGTGATCATTTTTTTGTCGAAAAAATTGTGAACAGAGAAATAACATTCTAGCAGGTTTAACCATTTGTTTAGGGCATCTACATCTATCTGAACTTCAAATATAGGAATATAAAAATTAACTTGTACCTTGAAAGGAGAGGTTTCTCCAAAGTGGTCGTTTGATGAATATGTGCCTGTTGCTATCGGCATGCGTTGAAGGATGTGGGAAAAATTCTCCATCATTTCGTCCCTCTGTCGTGTGAGAGCTTTCTCAAGCAACAGATTGATATGATCGTCTGCTTTGTCGTTTTTCTTTTATTCTGCCATGGAGGGATTCTTGGGTGTGCAAGAGAGATTGTTTTCCAGAGAGACAAGCTCGAGACCCAACTTACTATACTCAGACCTCGTCGCGGACATGCACTGAAAAAAACAATCAAGAGAAGCCTACTCTAATACCACTGATCCAGATTATTTTCGGCACGAAATGAGAGCGGAGATATAATAAAGAAATGCATAGAGATATCGTATATATTCAATAATATAACAGAAATGTATTAGAGATGCAACCATAAACACAGATATACAGTAATACATGATTTCTATTAATGAAATAAATGTACAGAGACTATAAAAATACGGAGTGAAAGACTCGCTAGAATGGTGGCAGCTTATCTCTGAGAAGAGATGTGACGACTACTCTCATTCGCAAGAAGATGATTACAATGACGCTATGAAGGAATTTTTACAATAAACAGAAATTCCAAAAACCCTATACATCCAAGAACCTAACCCTAGGAGATGAAGCGACAAAAGTCATGTGGGCCCTGTTTGGGTAAGTTAGTACATCAACTTCCCGGGGTCATAACTTTTGCATACGATGTTCGTTTTAGGCGCATGATATCCCGTTGGAAAGTTATCATCGAGGAGATTCATTTTGGGGGATCAATAATTATTTCAACTATCATTGAGAAGCTCTATCCCGAAAAACATTCATCTAGGCCCTCAAAATGACCCTGGAAGTTAAAAACTGCTAAAAATAGTAAATTACCAAAATTTCCAGAAAATTGTTTTGATCCAGTTGGAAAAGGTGGGTTGCCACCGATATCCACCTGGATCAAATATGGTGGTTACACAAGCCCCCATTGGTACACCACTTTATTCTATACCTATCCCATCACTTCCTCCTAGGTATAATTCTTTGAATACTTCTATCCCCATTCCTACCCAGGTTCAATCTGGAGTTTCTAGAGTTTTTATTCCTCCTGGGTACAATGTTTCTTCTGGTTTCATTCTGAAACCTTCCCAAGTCATTTCCAGAGGATCTTATCCACATTTTATGGGAACATCTTGCCCAAGTGGCTCCAATCCAATTGGAGGCACTACTCAGTCATTCACTTTTGGTTATCAGATTCCCGCTGGAGGGCAATTTAACTCTGAGGGGAAAACTCAATTTGGGGGCTAAACTCAGATTGGGACACATTCCTCACTTGGAGGAAAACCCCAGGTTGGAGGTTATAACCCACCTTATGGAAAAAACATACCAGTATCACTATCCCAATATTGGAACCTTCTCATCCAGGGAAATCCACAATTGTCTAGGGGCAACAACATCAAGTTAGCTCTTTCATACCCCCTAGTTTGGGCTAGTGATATATCGGTTCTTCCAATACCATTTGGGGTTTGAACGCTCATTCTAGTATCCATTTCCAAGGGAGAATCCCTAATCAGTACAATCCTATGGGCTACATGCCTCCACACTCACGTCTGAACCTGTCAGGACCTTCGCCTCACATGCAGACTGCTTACGGTCCTACTGGTATACCAATGGGACTCCCTCCCCAAATTCACCAGTACCCTCACGTGAATAGACAGTTACCCTTTTTAGCCACTTTGGATCTACCCAACTTGTCTAGAATCTTGAATGACCCTATCCTACATTCTCCCCACTGTCCCGTTATACTGACCAAGCTACCGTCTGACATTCCCAAATTTGATGGTAGTCCAGGAGAATACCCAAACAACCATGTTATGACTTTTCACCTTTGGTGTTCGTCCAACTCTTTGATGGACGAATCCATTCGGTTACAACTCTTCCAACAAATTCTTACGGGTTCGGCTCCAAAGTGGTATATAGAATTACCACGAGGCTTCTTCATCGACTTTAATACCCTAGCCATGGATTTCCTCACACATTACCAATTGCCAATCCACTATGAAATAGGAACCGAGATTTTGAGTTCCTTTAAGAAAAATCCGGCCATTCATATTTCCGATCACATCCATGAGTGGTGAAGAAGATGACATTTGATCAAAATCAACCTTCCTGATCAGTTATTGGCGGAATGGTTCACAAAATAATTCTTGAATAAAATCTCTCATGACATTTCCATGGGTGGAGTTGTCACTGAAGAGCAGGCAATCAGTTGCGCTCAGTACTTAGATCTCGTTTATTCACAAACGGGCACTCTTTACGACTTTCTCCCTGATGCTCCTCGTCCTTCTACCACCACTACCTCAATTACCCCTACTACTTATCATGCAGCTGATGGTGTGATTGGCACCTTCGATGCTCAACCTCAATCTACACAAGCCTCTCACACCAATCCCAAATCTAATGCTTTTAATGTTCAAAGTGCTCTAACTCCTACTCCTTCCACCGACAAAACTTCCTAGGTTAACTCTGTTCAATCTACCCCTCCCAGAAAAAATAAATCTAAAAAAGGAAAGGGTAAGAATAAGGAGGATAAAAATAATAATCTGCAATCCGAAAAGGCCAACACACAACCTGCTGATGATAAGGATAAGCATAAACTGAGATATCCTTGCCTTATCTGTGGTGACGATCACTACACAAAAGATTGTCCAAGACATGTTGAGGTCACGAAGTTCCTTCAAGGGACCGCGAAGCCTCCCACACTTGTCATTTTGTCCCAACCTTTCCCTTCTCAACAACATGCCCAATTGGTCATTCATTATCAACCTTCCCCTTCCACTACTTCGTATGTCCTTATGTGTACTAGTGATTCAAAAAAGAATGAAATTACACTTACTACTTGGGCCAAAGATTACTCTCCCTCAAAGGAGAAATTTTATGATATACCACCTTCGTTGGTTCAACCACCTCCCTCAACTTCACCTCCCAACAGTCCTCTTAATCTTGAATGACCGAGCCCCGATACAGTTTTCCGCCCCCCTCCAAAGGGTGTTGTTCGAAAGTATGCCTTTAATTCTCATGCGCATGATGCTCAAAACTACAGTATTGTAGAAGAACTTGCACAAGCACCCTCCATGATGTCATTTCTCGAAGTCCTTCAAAGTTGTTCTGCTCAACGAAAGGCTATTGGTGGAATTGATCCTATGAATATGGATTTGATAATCTTTGACCTGGAAGATCACATTCCAAGGTTACCCCCTCAACTCGTGTTTTAGATCCAAGTTCTTGTCAAGAACAAGAATATCTGTAGAACTATTATTGATGAGGGTGCCTTGACGTACGTTATGTCAATCACTTGTTGGAAAACCATTGGTTCTACTCTTCTTACCGAATCACACAACACACTTAAGGCTTTTAATGGCTCTGGCTTTAAACCCTATGGTGTACTTCCCTCGTTGTCTATTACGTTGGAAGGAAAATCGGTCAATGTTGAAGTTGATGTCTTTGATGCACCTCTCGATTATAACCTCTTACTTGGCCATATCTGGATTGATTCTATGCACGCAGTTGTGTCTACCCTTTTTCGTGTAGTATGTTTTCCACACCAGGGAAAAGTCATTACTATAGACCAGCTGGCATTTTTCAACTCTGATTCCCATACTAGCAATGTACCCTTTATTTTGAAGACACCTTCAGGGTATGAGAATGTCAGTGTGGGTCTACTAAAAGATTCAACTTCGATGGGTACTTTCCCAATCTCACCACCCGATATTCCACCTCCTTTTGTCACTTCAATCAACATGATTTCCACCTCTGTTCACGAAACCACCTCGTCTCATGACCCGTGGATAGTACCTAACCTCGGTGATTATCTCCTCTATGGTTGGAAAATTCCTTTAAGCTTGATTAAGTCAGCTTATCAAGCCATTCAATCGGCAACCCCTTCCACTCCCTCTCTTTGTGATTCATCTCCCGATCCATTTCACGTTATTTTTCCTATCGATGAGATGATTATGTATGTCATGTCTACGGAAGACACCCCCTAGGATGATGGACATCATTGTTCCATTCTCTTCCTAGAAAAAAACACCTTAGAGAGTTACCAATGGATTTCGACTCCTTCGAACGTTGTTGTAATTTATTCTGTTCCCGAGTCCACACACAATGTGTTATATGAAGGAAACCTGAGTAAAATTTCACCCACCATTCCTCTTGACATATCCATTAAACCTGGAGTTGTTGAAAATGTTCACATTGGAGCTTCGTGTTCCACTGATGAAGTCGTCACTTATAAATCCCTTTTTCAAGAATTTCATGACGTCTTCGCATGGAGCTATGAAGAGATGTCGGGTATTGACCCTGATATCTTTATACATGAAATTAAGACATACCTGGATGCCATACCCGTCCGATAGAGAATTCTCTTGGTCCACCCTCGTAAAGTCACCACTATTAAGCTTGAGGTTGAGAAACTTCTTAAAGTTGGTTTTATCGACCCTGTGGCTTTAACCAATTGGGTCTCCAATCTGATTCCGGTTAATAAAAAACAAGGCACGATCCGTGTATGCGTTGATTATAGGGATATTGATAAAGCTTGTCCCAAAGACCACTTTCTAACCCCCTTCATTGACCAGATCATCGACGATTGTGCTGGGAGAGAAATATTCTCTTTAATGGATGGTTTCTATGGCTATAATCAGATTAACATTTTACCCGCAGATCAACACAAAACTACTTTCATTTTTCCTTAGGGTACCTTAGCCTACCAAAAACTACCTTTCGGTTTGAAGAATGCTAGTGTGACTTTTCAACGTGCCATGTCTTATGCTTATCACGATATCAAGCACATCGTACAACCATATCTGGATGATCTACGGACCCATTCCATGTGTTAGCACCATGAGTCACCTCTAGATTGCATCCGAGGTAAGCCTGATACCCATCAGTTTTGTCACAATGAAATGATTTAAAGGGTGTTCTAATGGATGCAGTCTCAAGATTATATTTCTTTAACTCAAAAATTTGGGTTGATGCGCATATAAAAATGAGGTCTTGATCTAAATTCAGTCAGTAAGTTTTCATAGTGGTGAGTAGGTAGAAGAGCATGAGAAGAAAATGTGAAGGTTTGCTATGGACATCTGATCTGCTAGCAACCTATAGAGGAAAAGATTCAGATATAAGATTCTCTTAGATATGAATACTTCAAGAAACCAAAACACTGCAACAGTACTGCAATCAAACCTATATTACATTACAATCAGAACACTCGACTAGATCACCCATGCTCGAGCTTCAGAATCAGAGGCAAAAGAAATGAGAGAGAAACTGACTGCCATTAAACAAGAAGTCTCAAGTGATAATACACAACCAAAGAACTAGAGGCCTCATCAAAACTTTACAATCGGGAGCTTAGATCTACCATTGACCCTAACAAAATATGAGAATGACTCCTATATACTCAAAACCAAAATCGCAGCAGTGAGTTAGAGTCATCGCATTGAAGGTGTTACGTCTGCATGCCTTCTAGCAGACTGCACGTGCAGTCTCTGGTTAGATGTGAACTCTGCCAGATGTAATTGTGCCTCAGAATGGGCCTATGGATGAGTAGAATAATTGATGGTCCTTTACAGAGATTTCCATTTATGCTGGAAACGATGTTCAACCACCATCACCTGCCTTAATAACTGCTTCCTCAGGATCAGAGAGTTCCAAGTCAACTTTACATCTGAAGGACATGGCGGATTCTCATTGGCCTTTGACTGCTTCATTGGACCGCTATGAGGGGACCCAGTTGGCAGACATGGACGAGGATCTGGTGGGTACGATGGCGTGATTGACGTGGAGGTGAGACAAGAGATGACCATATGTACAAATGTGGCAGAAGGAAGGTGGCTGAGAAAGTGTGAACGACGAAAAACGTGGGTACTGTGCTGGGACAGGTCAGAGGTGAAGTGGAATGAGGTGATGATGTGGGGGTAGAGGAAAGGCCGCATAATTAGGTAGGATGGGGACCATATTCCCATATGGAGTTGAGTGGTAGAACACCTAGCAAGATATGATAGGCGGGAGTGATAAGGGGATGTGACTCGAAGGTGGGTGGAGGATAGGTGTGCCATAAGGAGACGAGGAGAGAGGGAGATGTGATGGGTAGAAGAGAGATATGGAATGGAGGACAGATAGAAATGGGAGGAATAAGCGGTCAGGGAGATATTCCGGAGGAGGGCTAGTGGTGGTAAGAAGTTTGGAGTGGGGGGGGGATCCGAAATGATGAGAATGTGCCATGATATCAGTGGTCTCAATGGGGGAAACCGCTTTTCAGACCCCCCCCCTTTGTTATAGGCAAAAAGTCGAGGGGGGTCCGGTATGGACCACACACCGTAGATCTAGGCGCGCAGATATCAGCCACCCATATTTACGCGTCGATTAACACAATCACGCCCAGGCCCAAAAACTTAGGATAACACGATTTTGTGGGTTTTTTGCCCCTTTTCTTCATTTCTTTCACCAAAGGGACAACTTCTTAGGAAAAACACCCCTTTACAAATTTATGTGATAACATTAGGATCCATGGGGGATGGATTGCTCCTTGTGAGATGCCAAGAAATCTTCCGCATCTCCAGTGAATTGCTGTTGGGTTACGGAGTCACCCATTAAAACCGAAAAATAAGCAGGAAAACAATATTTACAAAGACATGGGAGCCACTCATGGCTCAAATAAAGAATTCCTTGAGAAAATGCCCATTTACAGGGCCACCAAAAACTTGATCACCCTCCAAAATCTACAACCTGTATGTATTATTAAGATATATCTCATATATTTTGAAGGGCTCGATCCATAGGGCTTCAAACTTGTTGTTATTTCTTCTGTCCTGCTTGGGTGCATCCCATTTTAGTACTAGATCTCCCAGCTAGAAATCCTCCTTACTGTTATTCTTGTCAAAGGAATTCTTGATTCTCCGTTGATGGTCACGTGCTTTGTCTATCATCTGTTCTTTGGTCTTCTGGACTTCTACTAGCCGATGCATCCTTCTGATCATATCATCAGGCTCTTCTTGACAAAATTGGAAGAATTTTTCCACAGGCAGAGAGAGTTGAGAAGGGAAGATGGCTTCAGTTCCATACACAAGATTAAAAGGAGAGGTGCCTAGAGACCTCTTTGTTGTCGTCATGTCATCCCATAGAGAAAAATTGAGCTTTGAATCCCATGCCTTCTAATTATCCTCTAACAATATTTTAATGATCTTGATAAGGCTCTTGTTGGAGGACTCTACTAATCCATTGCCTTGGGGGTAGTAAGGGGTAGAGTTGATTAATGAAATTCCAAACTGCTCACAAAACTTGATCAATGGATCAGACTTGAAGGTTGTTGTTACACATGAAATTTACACACCTAGGTACCTCACCCTAAGTGTCGTAAAGTGTCGCATAAGTGTTGCATACACCTTGACACCATGGAATAACCTATGTCACAATCCCTAGTCAATGTGGAGGAGGGATGTATTACATGAAGGCAAAGAAATACTAAGTACACATGAATTATTATTAATATTCATGGAAAAGAAATTGATTAAGTGAGAGAATCAAGTGCACATGAATTATTATTAATACTCATGAAAATGAAAATAATTAAGTGTGAGGATC
>SNQJ01S0069786.1:1424-12857 GCA_010110895.2 Picea sitchensis | reverse complement strand
AACAACTAAGAATTAAACTAAGAAATAAAACAACAACTAAATTTATAAACATAGGGACATAAGGACAAAAGAAACAATGAGACCCATGCCACCAATGATAAGGCTGATATTAGTGAAAAAAAACATCGAGAAGAAAGGGGACTATGAGTCCCTTATTCCTCCAAGGGAGGGCTCTTGGACCCCCACAAGTAACCTCTTCTTACGAATTTGAAAAGGAAAATGAAAATGGTGAAAGAATTCTTTGCTAATCCACTCAAGGGGTGAGATGGATTTCCCAAAGCAATGATGCAAGTATACTCTTGGCAAGGATAGAAGAGCCCTCAAGAGAATAATGGAAGCCTAACGTTTCTATGAAATTCCTTGAAAAATGAAGTGTATCCATGGCCTTTTTATAGCATTCCTTTGAGCTATTGTTCAACTAGTTTGTAGTGTGTAAAGAGACTAATTAGGGAATTTCTAGGTCTTTGACCAGCCATCTAGTCGAAGCCAGTCCAGATTTGAGTGTCAAATCAACTTGTAAGTTGAACTAGAAGTGGGTGGGAGGCCGACCACTCTCATAAATGCGTTGTTTCTCAGGTGCGCAACTTTTTGCGACAACAGTCACGCATCGTGCGCATGTGCACAAATCTTTCGTTTCTGTTTTGCGCATGTGCGCGCGTGCCCAGTGTCTTCATAGCGCCCTTCAATTTTTCACTATTTTGTATAGTTTTTGACCCTTTATGAATGATTTTGTGTTAATTCAGGCCCATGGATGACTTCATAACTGTTTGACGATGCTGAATTCTTGTAACCATTTGTGGATGAAATTTCAGTGATAACAGATTCCCCCTGATGGATGAGGTTAGGAGCGTACGTATAGCCAAAATCCATCAATGTTTCTTCTACTGAGAGTGATGTTGTAAGAGAGAGAAATAGTGGGATCATCCAAAGCAATCCGTTGGAGGAAAAAAGGAACCAGTAGAACCCAACCTTCCATGAGGTGTGTAAAAAATAAACGGTGTACAAACAAGGCGGGCATGCCCCATGCTCGTGTCATGTAAATCAAAAAGAGGAATGAAGTTTTGGTGTAGACAACTGCAGCACCCTCGGGGGCAGTCATGATAAAGGCAGAAGACAATTCTGCGGATGAACATACTCTAAATAGTAGGCAGTGACAACTGTAAGAAGTATCGCGGATTCTGTGGGCATTGATAGCCCAACCAAGTTCAGAGGTCTTCGGAAAGTAAAAGAACTAACTGCAATAGTCACAAAGTAAGACCCACCATAACATGATAAAGTGTTGATGTCGAATGTTATGGGGGTCAATGATAGCAGGGAGCAATTGTGGTTCTCCCTGTGCCGTCCGAGATCTCTCATTGGATGGGTAATGAGAATCAAGATACTGTCGCCCTTCTGGAAAACTGTGCTGATGTCGACAAAAAGGGGGACACGACTCCCAGAAGCAAATGGCTTCGTGAAATATACTAGATGAGGTTAGGAAGTGGAGGAGGTACATGGACGAAGTCAATATGTAGGAAGAGTCAAGACTGCCCTTGGTTGGAGTATATTTGAGATAAAAGTGGCCGCAACTATTCAACGAGGTCGAGTGTTAGGGTGACAACAAGACAGGGGATAAGTTGTGCCAAAGGCGGGACAAGGTGAACAAACTTAGAAGGCAGAGGTAAGTGGCCTCCTGTGGGGTACTTTGAAGATATGGACGATGTCGTCAAGGGTGGATGATAAGTAGTGCCCCAACCAAGGGTGACATGGGTTGCGTTTGGCCAAAAAGGGAAGAAGGTTGCCAAAGGTGACGACAAAAGGGTAATGTAACTACTGGAAACAAAATCCGTTTGTACAATAAATAAACAATAATTTGGGATAAGTGTACAAATACAGAAACGGGTGCCCCAATGTGAGATGGTTGGCCCAGGTAGGGCACAATTTCCTTGGAGAACTGGTGGAGGGTGGGGGCCCCATGGGTGGGTTTATGTATGAGGTAGGTGAAATGAAGGGAAATTTGTAGATGGGAAAATGGATTGTGGATGAAATAGAGGGTTCATGATACTGCGGAGGTACAGTCCAAAAATAGAACCGTGAAGAGATAATCTGGGAGTTCGTTGGGAAAGCTAGCAAAATGAGGAGAAGGAGTATGTGGCTGATTCACGACATGATGTAAGACTATCAGGACTCCCATCCCTAAAGGGTTTTGAAAAACAACATGAGTGTCAAAAGTGCAAAAGGGTGCTAGGAATGGGACAACTCATGTGGGTCAGAGTGCTACCGGGTGATAGTACTAAAGATGCAAATGGAGGTGTTGGTACTGCAGAGCTAGAAATGGGGATCCTAGAGGCAAATGTTAGAGGGTGTGATTGGAAATGTAAGTGAGATTCAGAGGGAATGAATAAATGCCAGTGCTGAGTATATACCTGAAGGGGTTGTGTTGATGTATGATGACCAAGTACCTACACACATGAAAACCAAATACCCAACATGAACAATATCTGAAGAGAATCGAATATATGAGCATGTATTTGATAATTTTGAATATGTGCATGTGTACCTGGCCAGGGTATGAAAAATGGTGTCCCAAAGGCTCAAGATGAAAAGAGGTCCAGGGACTGTCATGATGTAGATGACAGGATGATGATCCTGTGGCTGAAGACGGATCGAGAAATGGACGCCCTGATCTCTCGGAATGGTGAGTGGAAGTTTGGCAAAAAGGCCTATATATAGTTGTAGGGCCCACATTGACACCTCATTTGTACTTGCTTCTATAGTGACTGGATGAGAAGTATTCAGAGGATATTTGGAGATTCTGGGAGGATGAGGCATCCAATCGAGGACCAACGAGCTTCAAGTTAGTGGTCTGATCATCCTGCATAGAATTATGGTTTCATTTTTTGGGCAGAGGCTGTACGGAGGGTCGTACAGAGGGTTTGATGAGTGCGGGCCCCACGTGTGCAGGTGATCTGAAAGTAGGTGCACACATGTGCATGTATGCCCACCGGATAGGCATGCATGGGGGCACTGGTAAGTGGGTAAAGGGCGCGCACTATGTGCGCACCTGTCAGCTGCACAACTTCACATGTGTGTGCACCTTTGTATTGGACAGGCGCGTGATAAAGCGCGCCTATAAGTTGAGAAGGCACACACGTATGCGCACCTGAAGGATGGACAGGCGTGCCTAAGAGTGCACCTATGTAGTGAACAGGTGCGCATACATGCGCGCATGTGGAGTGAACAGGCGGGCACGTGTACGCGCCTGTGGGTTAAACAACCGTGCCTTGGAGGCAAGGTTGACGGGTGTAAAACTTATCTTTTTGATGTTGTTGATGGTCCATTTGGCTGACTTAGGACTGTTTTATGTGGTTGCAGGTTAGCATTGTGCACAATTCTAGTTGGTTGGCGAGAGCGGGACTGGTCCCAGCTGCGAGACGTCGTGTCTATTAAGGAGCCAGGTGTACGTGCGACTTTGGCAGCTTGTGGGTTGTTGAAGTTCTTTGAGTGCCCGTTGATATGAGTGCAGGAGTATCTCCTACAATTTCTTATCCGGATGTGGAGTCCAGACCTGCATTGCTTCATAGTGTGGGGAGAGCAGATTTCCTTCACTGCGATGGAGGATGTGTACATTTTGAATGGGCTCCCGTTTCGAGGAACGCCCCTACCGACGGAGCCGGTGTTACCGATGGATGTGCCTCTAGAGACGGTTGGCTGGAGATACTGTTTGGGGCTGAACTTTATGTCTGGCATTGTCATGAGTATTGGGGCGATGGATTCCCCAGCGTATCGTTGCATAGCAGCGATGATTGTGAGAGTTTATGCGTCGCTGGCGACGCAACGGATTAGTGGTGGCTATCTTATTGTGATGGAGAGAGTGTTGGTCGGTGAGCACTTCGCCTAGGGGCTTACGCTGCATGCCAGGATGGCAGGGCAACTGGACCACTGTCGGTCCATGGATACTGGAGAGTTTGCCTTCAGGTCCATCCTGGTGGCCTAGTTTTTGGAGAGGGTGCCTATGTTGCACCCAAGGATTTTATTGGGTGTGCCTGGGGTGCGAGAGTCGTGACTAAAGCGGTGGTCGACTGTTTTGGTTCGCCATGGTGGTGGTGAGGGAGGCCACTTCTTTACTGCTGAGGTGACGCAGGTGTGGCGGTAGATGTTGCAGGTGATATCACAGTACCCCTATGTCGGGGTTGACTTCCGGGAGGATCCAGACATGGTGCTACCTACAGGGGAGGTGTTTGACCATCGAGGTATGTTGATGATGTTGATATATATGTTTTTTGTTTGAGATGGCATGACATATGTATATGATATAGATGTTGATACTATATGTTGCTTGTTTGTATGTGCAGATGTGGCACCTCGCAGGTGCGAGGTGGAGTTGCAGAGAGTGTCGGCTCCTCAGGACGTTGCGGCATGACCAGCTGATATGGAGAGAGTAGCGAGGAGACACCGGTTTGATAACCCTGGTGTTGGGCCATCACATGCTCCTCTGGTGGATGCCGGAGTATATTTTGAGGACATACGTCGTTGCCTGGAGGTGGTGTTACAGGACATGCCTGAGGGCATGTGGTCGTGCATCCAGGATGAGGGCATCCTGGAGCAGTGTGTGGGGATTCTACTGCCATGGCGGGCCGTGGTATGACGGGAAGCAATAGTTGGTGCTGCGATGACCGGACGACTACCTCCAGGGCAAGAGGGACCAGTAGGGGGTGGGAAACCACCACCTGAGGGAGGGGAAGGCGGTGATTCTCTAGAGGCACCTTGAGTGGTGGTCTATGTATTGATGTATTTTTTGTATATAGGTTGGTGAGCCCATTTTGTACCGAGGTGATTCATTGGCCTGTATATACTTGTATTTTTGTATGTAAACATTTGGATGGCACTGTAGACCATTCGATATATACATGAGTATACATTTTGAGATCTATGTGGTGTTTACTTGTGTTTTGTTAATGTATTGATGATGTTTAATCTATATATTTTGTGATAGGTTTTTGATATGTTATGTATGTGTAGAGGTGGCTTGATGTGATATATGTCAATCTAACACAATATTAGCTAGGTTATATGTAATTTTATTCAATTGTCTTGGAATGTGTGTAAATGTAATGGAATCAAAATGTAGAGATAACAGTCTAACCTGCAGGTATTTTTGAAAGAGGCAAGGATCGCGTACACGGTACACATTGTTGAGCTGGAGAACGACTAGTTGAGAGTCGAGAAAGATGCTAAGGTGACGAATACTATGATGCTAGGCATCGGCCAGGATGCCAATGAAGGCAGTGTATTCAGCTTGGTTGTTGGTCGCTGAACCCAAACATATGCCACTCGAATGGAGCATTTCATGTGAGGGGGTGTAGAGAGCCCAAGCGGCCGAAGAAAGATTTTGTGTCCAATGGCTGGCACCATCGGCGTAACCGATGTGGTAGGCCGGTGAAGGAAGCATCTGTCAATAGCACAAATGAGAGTTTAGACGTGAGGGATGGAAAAAATATTAAAAACACTATAAAATAAATAACCTAAAGTAGAATGACTACATTTAAGCATAAAATTTCTTTAAATACAACCCGTTGATGGGTTCTTTGAGAGAGAGGCCTTCGGGAGAGGCCAGGATGTATGTGCCTTTGGTGAGGCAATGTTGGATAATGTATGGGCCATGCCATAGTGACTCAAATTTGCCATGGCCAAATGTATCATGAGCGATATCATAAGCCAGGACGAGGTCGCCTTCGCGAAATGACCGATGGTTGACATGTCGATCAAAGGTAGCCTTTGATCATTTTTTAGCTGCCTCATTGTTCTATAATAAAGATCGACGATCTTCATCTAGAGACTCTAAGTTCATCAAGCACTTCTCCATTGGAGTAGTGTCGGGGAATAACTCAATTGCAGTGTGTAGAGTGGGAATTTCGCACTCGATGGGAAGAGTGGCCTCAACCCCATGGACTAGGTGAAATGGTGTGAAACCAGTAGCTTTTTTCACAGCCGTACGGTAAGCCCATAGCATGGAACATAACATATGATACCAATTGGTCTTATGTTTATTAACCGTGCGATGTAACATGGTCTTGAGGACCTTCTTAACTGCTTCGACTTGTCCGTTAGACTGAGGGTAATATGGTGAGGTAAACTCGTGGGAGAATCCTAACCGAGATGAGAGTTCGACGAAAATCTCATTCTCGAAGTGTTTCCCATGATCGAAAACCAGTTGGAGTGGTACTCCAAAGTGAGATATGACTTGGTTAAAGAAAAAATGCATTGTGGTGTTAGCGGTGTTATTGAAGGTGGGCATAGCTTCTTCCCATTTGGTGAAGTAATCAACTGTGAGAACAAAGTATTTGTGACCATTGCTGGAGGGGGGATTACAAGTCATGAAGTTGATGCCCCATTTAAAAAAAGGGCCGGCAGTGATGACTGGATGGAGAAGAGCGGGTGGTGCTCGGGATTTGTTGGCGTAAATTTGACACTTCTCACATCGTTTCACAATGTGAATGCAATCGTGAAACAAGGTAGGCTAGAAGTAACCTTCTCGGATAATCTTCTAAGCAGTGGATATTCCTGAAAGATGGCCCCCACATGCACCACTGTGGCAGTCATTCAAGACTCTATCGACCTCATCAATGGTCAAGCATCGACGAAGAATGGTGTCAAATCCTCACTGGTATAGGATGTCTCCGATGAGGAGGTAGCAGGGGGCCTGATGGCGAATACGATGATGATCATCTCATGAAAGGTGGTTACCGAAGTTTTGAGTTCGGAGGTAGATGAAGAGGTCGTCGTACCAAGGATCATCTGAAGTGATGTGAAAGAGGTGTCCGTCGGGAAATTTGGTATTGACGGGGGCACTGGTGGTGTTAGAGGGGAGGGCCATGAAAAGTTCAGTGAGAACAAGGGATTTCTTGCTCTTGGGTGTTGAGAATTCAAGATCGTACTCTTGAAGGATAATGATCCATCGAGAAAATTTGTCGTTAATTTGCCAACGACTGAGCAAGTATTGCATCGGGTTGGAATCTGCAACAACCTTAGTTGTGCGAAGAAGAATGCAGTGACACAGTTTCTGCACTGCGAGGACGACTGCAAGAGCTAGTTTCTCTTCGTGTTTATACTTCAAGGGTGGCCCTGAGAGGTTTTTACTAATGTAATAAATGACATGCTCACGATTGTCATCACCTAGATGAATGAGAACTCCTGCTACTGAAACAACTGATGCTGATATGTAGAGGATATAGTCGCGATTGTAGTCAGATGCACTAATTAAAGGGGCATTGGAGAGTGCCAGTTTAAGATCGTCGAATGACTGTTGGGCATGTTCATCCTAGTGAAATGGGATGTTGTGACGTAGTAAGCGAAGGAAACCATGTGCAGGAATGGCGTAGTCTAGGACAAATCGTCATAGACAATTAGCTTTGCCTTGTAGGCTCTAAAGTTGACGTAAATACTGGGGAGGTGGAATTTCGGTGATAGCTTGGACTTTGAGGGGGTCCACAGTAATACCACTTTGGGAAACAATGAAGCTGAGGAGGCGCCCTACGGTGACACATAAAACGCACTTGAGGGGATTCAAGTGGATGTTGTACTGATGACACCATTGGAAGATGATTCGCAAATCATCAAGATGTTGGGTGCGTTTCTTGGATCGAGCTGTGAGATCGTCCAAGTATGCGAGGATGATATGAGCTAGATCGTGAAAGATGTATGTCATAGCCCATTGGAAAGTTGCACCAGCATTCGTTAAGCCAAAAGGCATGACACGATATGAAAAAGTACCCCAAGGGGTAGTGAATGCGGTTTTATACCGATCGGCTGGGTGAATTTGAATTTGATTATAACCAAAGAAACCGTCCATGAAGGATAGAGCCTCGTGGCCTGCACAGTCATCGATAATTTGATCGATGAAAGGCGTTGGAAAGTTGTCTTTGGGACATGCATGATTGAGATCATGAAAGTCTGTGCAGACGCAGATAGTTCCCTGTTTTTTGTTAATGGGTACAAGGTTTGAAACCCATGATGTATAGGCGATGGGGTAAATGAACCCGACAACACGTAATTTGTCAATTTCAATTTTGATGGATGCTGCTTTGGATGGGTGCAGCGGTCATTATTTTTGACGAACTGGTGTAATGTCGGGTCGGGTGTCGATGCGATGTTTGACGATAGAGGGATCGAGGCCATACATTTCCATGTATGACCAGGCAAAAATATCCCGATATTCCTGGAAGAGGGCTTTATAGGCGGTGATTTCTTGAGGAGTGCAAGCAACTCCAATGGTGATTTCCTCGACGATCCCATTTTTTATGGAAATGTCGATTTTAATGGTCAGGGAAATGTTGGCCATGTTGCCTTCTTCAAAAGCATCAGGGGTAGGAATGGGGTTCTTGAACCAGTCCATAGGCCCTTATGGGATAAAATCCTTGGTTTGGACCGCATAGATGGGGTGTTTCTTAAGAGGCGTGGAGACTTCCTGTGGAAAGAAGAGTGCGCAGTGGTGTAGCACATCCCATGGGTAGTCAAGGTTGTTTAACTCTTCAATTATTTCCTCATCACAGTGGAAGTGACGGGAATACAAGGGGTCATGAAGAGTGATATAGGTGATTGTTGTCATGTGGCTTCCCCCTAGTGATGAAGAAGCAGGGGGAACAACGCAAGGAGATGGTGATGGTTTTCTCGACATAAACCAAATATTGAAGTACTAAGGAGTACCCATGGTAGTTGGGTGTAAAATGTCCGTAGGGAAATGAGCGGGAAAGTTGGGGGATTGGGGGGTGAATCCTCCGATAAGTCATCTAAGAACCATGGAGGCATTGGAAGGGCCTCGGGTTTGAGAGAAATGACATGAAGAACCTCTAGTGATGAGGTAAGGTCAACTATCGATTCTATTGGTCTATGAAGCAGGGTCAATTGGCGTTGCTTGTATTCAATGATCATAGGACACTGGTATGTAAAATGATCTAATGATTCACATAGAGAGAAAGGGAATCTAATACGTTCATTGACTAAAGTTGTGACATAACAGATGTCAGTGATTGTTGGTAAGGATGACGTAGTTGGACTGGGTTCGCTCTGGAAGATTTTGCGTACTGTGGCTAATGTCTACCGAAAGCGTGGCAGTGCTGGGCAATGGTGGGTGTAATGGCCATATTTTGAACATATAGGACAAACAAACTTGGTTCACAACCCTTTACGACTCGAAGGGGGAGTGGTAGCGGCAGTACTGGCTATAGTGGCGAGTGTTGAGGGAGTTTGATTGAGTGGAATCAAATTCCGTAACTCTGGTAGAGATGGGTAGTTGTTGGTTTGGTGTCCATCTTTCTCACATAACACGCAAGGGGGTTGAACGCATAGGGGAAGTGGATTTGTGGGATCCTTCTTCTTTCTCCTGCCCCCAGCTATGGAAGGGGGGGTAGTGAGTGGGGGTGTAGAGGGTATGGTGGGAGTAAGTATGGGAATCATCATTGGGATTCCTTCCGTTTGGGGGGGACGGGATGGTCGAGGGACCATCTTTGGTGGATGTAAATACCAAACTGGAATTGCTAACACCATATTAGGGAGGGTAAGCGTTGCGGCTACCTGAAAATCTTCAATGCCAGGTGGAGGGTAAAAGAAGGGGATTTGAGTGATGGCTTGGGGAACTGTCTCCCAAACTAGGATATGTCCTTAGGGAGAGGTGGAATTGTGGACTGTTGGGGTCAACGAGTTCGCAGGAGGTTCGTGAGGGGGAATTCCTGTGACTAGTGGGATGTCAGATATGATAGGAGCCTCCCTAAGAGGAAGGGTATTCTCTGTGTTAGTTCCGTTAGATGATATGATGCATACTTGATTGGAAGGAGGAAGGAGCGGTGGTGCTCCATGGTAAGTTCCTAACAATGTTGGATCCTTGAAAATTCCAGGACCCATCTTGACGAGTGGGTATGCGTCATGACTCATGTGGATGAGAGGAAGGATGTTATCGATGTTGGCAGATGGTTTAGGCTCATAATGTGAGACTTGGTCAATGGTAACGATCTTCCCATTGTGGGGGAACATCATCGTTCGAAATATGGAAGAGGCAACTGCCTTCATAGCGTACATGTAGCTACGACCGAACATGATATTATAATTGAGTGGGGCGTCGATAACTTCAATGTCGATGAGAATAGTCTTTCCCCCGAGTTCGACGGGGACATTTTGGAAGAGCCCTTCAGGAGATGATGGTCATCCGTCATAAGCTCGTAAGGTAATGGAAGAGGGTATGNATACTGATTTGGACATAATGCATGTAGATGCACCTTCATCGATGATACACCGATGAACTATGATGTTCCATATTTTTACTGGGATTTGAAAAGCGATCGAGGCAGGAAGGCGGGGTTCTCCGCTGTCGAGATCGAATGTAATGAGTCGAGTATATGCGGGGTCGACTACCCCCAAGGTGGAAAGTAATGATTTCCACTGAGAGGGACAAGTCTAAAGGACTTCTAAGACTAACATGGTAGGCGAGGATTGTGCTAAGTCATCAACCAAACTATAATTATGAGCAGCCCTAGCCCGTGGGTTGTGGACATTCCTGCGTAATGGGATGCGAGGAATGCGAAGAGGTGGATCTGTGTTAGGGTGAGGGATCACCAACGGGGGACCCGTTGGTGCAGGGTTTGTCTCTGGAGGGATGGGAGGAGACTCAAAAGGTGCATGATACTGATGATTATGTGTTTGTAGAAGGATTTCTTCCTCACTAGTGACAAGGATCGTGCAATCTGCTAGATTGTTTGGGTTGAGGTATTGTCCCACCTGAGGTGGGGGATGTTGTGTGTCCTATTGGCTATTTATCACACCTTGGTGTGGAATAGGATTCTACAGCACGGTAGGGGGGGTGTTGTTGCACGTATTGTTGTGGGGCCTGCTGAGGGGTAGGCGGTGTTGGGGGATGGGGTAGACTGCCTGAGTCTTTCAATTGTTTGAAATCAACAATTTGGGGGCAATGATGAGTATAATGACCAAACTCAGCGCAAAGGGCACAAGGGAAGTTGGTTTTAACATTATTGTTATTTCTCCCTTGACGCCTATTATTATTGCCCCCCTGGGGGTTCTGATTCCCTTGGTTATGGTTGCCCCCAGTAGGTTTCTTCTGCTGGGGTTGATTCCTGCCTTGACCTGGGTTGTTGTTGTTCCTGTTTCACCCTTTCTTTTTGGCATTGTTCGATGGATGGGTCGGATTTTCCGTATTCAGTTGTTCAAAATTTTGATATTGCTGAATGGGAGAGGGTTGAACAAAATTCACCCCAGCATGAAGATGTGGGGGAGCCATGGGTTGTGGGGGACCAGGAAATGGAAAGTACGGATTATGTGGTGGTAATGATCCGTAAGGTACATAGGAAGGCGTGGTGATTTTGCTAGTACTATAAGCTGAGGTAGAGGGGGTAACAGAACTTGTTTTAATAGGTGGGTGTATGGGGGGTGTCGGCGGTGGCTCAC